>ML343104.1:0-29717 GCA_005239505.1 Nicotiana paniculata | reverse complement strand
CAAATATATATATATATATATATTTGCACAGAAATTGTGATTGAAATTGAAATTTTTATTGTGGTTGATGTCTTCAAATAAGACGGCCTAACCGATCGGATCGTGATCGAACTCCGTGCTAAATTCACGACGGTATCGTATAGTTGGTTATGATGTGTATATTGTGAGCAATAGTATTGTGAATTGTGGTGAATCGATTTTAAAGATCTTTTATCCAATAATAATATTGTCTTCATATTCCAAGTATCATTTTCACCATATGAATTTTCGTATACTGAAAAATTGTTATGTTTTAACTTAGCCTTTCGATATTATTGATTGTTACTTATTGTTTACATGCTTGTCTTTTCTTATGTTGGTATTCTATTTTGAAAGAGGACTTTTAGCTATACATACTAGTGTTATTCGACGGCACTAACATCCCTTTTGCCGAGGCCGCTGTATCTTTAATTGATACAAGTGGTTCCACAACATGCAGCATCGATCAGTGATTGCGATATACTCTTTTCGGCTGATTTGGTGAGCCCCACTTATTTCGGGGTCCTGTATCTTTTGTTTATCATATACTTTGTATTTTGAGGTATAGCTAGAGTCTTGTTGCCGGCATTTTCATATTACTCTTCAGTTGTATTTAGAGGCTCTGTAGACAGATTGTGGGTGGTGTTTGATATTGGGAATTAAATTAGAAATATTGATATTTGGCAAACATATTTTTTATTATATCTATAAACTCGTACTATTTGGAAATTATGGTTGAAGCTGCTAATGGAAATAAAATGGGAGTTGTTAATGAAATATTGTCAGAGTGTGATAATGGATTACATCCCCTCTTTATTCAAAGATGAATTTGTGTAGAATAAAATCTAATAAATTTGTTCAATCGAGTTTACTCAGTTAGCGTCGGTCGCACACCTCAATTTTGGGGCGTGACAATTGCAGACAGAAACAGACCATAACAATGTCCCAAACTATTTACTACTTCAAGAGAAAAGCAATCAGTGATGTCTTTCCAAGTAAATGTTAATGGTTTTATCTGAAAAAGTAGGAACATTAACTCAAGATAAAGGTAAAATCCATTTAATTTCATCTTCTAGATTAAAGAACTTTAGCACAATACATAATAATAAATGCACTTGGATGGAAATTTTTTTATTTCTTAATCAGATGATGAAAGTATAAGCACGTGTGATCAAAATGAAAAAAAGTTAGAATCACTATGCATAATTCATTATAGTATACTATCATGATCAAAAGTCAAAGAGTAGGGAACATGCTAGTAGAAGAAAAAAAACTCCAGTAACTCAGTTTATAGAAGAGCAATAGAAATATCAGTCTAAATTTAGGAAAATATAGGTTAATGGTAAATAGTATTATACATTGTCAGTGTGACCGTGCTTCATTGAAATAGTAAGGTTTTTATCCGATGTATAAATATGATGATAAGATATTCTTTCAATAGATCAATAGTTCATGTTTCTGCTTATGTTGGCAATAGATGCCATATAAACATGAGAAATTTAAAAGTTTACCAGAATCTTTTTGGTAGAACAAGTCAGTATTGTGTTTGGAGATCAACGGATGATAGTTAAGAACGAACGAAGAATCGAGTAGACCTATTGAGCATTGTCTAGTAAAATGTACATAACTTTTCTCTAGAAACTTCATTTGGGCTCCACAATATAAAATTGGAAAGTTAATTCAAAGGACTACAACTTTTATGTTTTGTATTTTTCCAAATTCCAATTATATCAGGGTGAAAAAGTGTGTGTCAAGTGCGCGGCCGTGCACTGACAGTGCAAATGGGGCAGAATACTGGCTAAAGTGCGCAGTCAATGCGCGGCCGCGCACGTCCTTTCCGAGAAAGTGTCCCTTTTTCGCATAGGAGAAGGTATAATTATTTGGGCCCAACCCTACTTGGTATATATACATGAAAAAATGATATTTTGAGGACTTTTGACACACTTTGGATCTAAGGAGGCAGAGACACATGCAATAGGAGCAAGGCGGAAAATTCTTCTACGAGTTTTTCACTTCCTTCTTCCTATTTCCATTATTGGTTATGAATTCTAGTATTGTAGCTATGAATACTATTATGTTATCTAATTTGTTATCTAGTTTTTGATGGAACCTCTTGGAGGATGAATTCTTGTTATGTTTTAATATAATTTAACCTTTGAATTTATCTATTTGTTCAACTACGTGCTTATTTCAGTTGATTGAATGGACATCGTTTGACTGTGCCTATTTATTATGTGTTGATTGAGAAAGGATACATATTTAGGTGGTTGTTGAACAACGTCACTCCTAACGTATGTGAGAAATCAATACAACGGGTTTAATGGTAGGTTCAGAAATAGCAAAGTCTTGACGTGGTCATAATGAGTGGTTAGATAAAGCCAACTAGTGTAGTTCGAGGGAATATGTCTAGTAAATTATTGTAGTTGCTCGAGAGAGAATTACGGCACCTAAAGTGCTCACGATCAGTAGAGAATAAATAGGCGAAATTGTAGGGAACATATCGGGAAAGATTCCAACATTTTGAGAAATCATAACTGTAGACCTCCTAAATTTAATCTCCAACCCTTAGTATCTTTAGTTATTAATTTATTGCTTTAGTTTCTTAGTTAATTAGTTAGATATAAGAATCTTAATCTTTATAACTTAGTAATTTATTCAAGCTTGTATTCTTAGCTATATTGAACAATTATGGCAAAATCTTAATTTTTTGTGGGATTCGACTCCGGACTTTTAGACCAGATTATATTTGCAGCGACCACTTAGTCCTTTTTATAAGACATAGTTGGACATGATCAAATTTTGGCGTTGTTGCCGAGGAACTAACGGTGTAGCTATAGGTGTACATATTTCTAGGTTGCAAGTTTGAACTTTTATTTTTGTTTTCTTGTATCTGATTATTTTTTAAATTTTTATTTTTGTTTTCTTGTATCTGATTATTTTTTAAATTTTTATTTTTGACTTGTGAGACATGGCATCTTGGAATTATGAGAGTTTTGATGTTGGTAATTATACTTTTGATCCTCCTTATGCATATTGTAGAGGAAACCACCCATTGCAAAATTATCAAAATATTCTCGAGATCGAGTTATGTGCACCAACTCAATTTTATGTGTGGAATGTGTGTGATATATGTGGTGGTCAAGATCGTCACTTTCATGATTGTGCGTATATTTCTTATCCTCCCCTAATCTCTTGCTATGACGATTCTACTTTTTCTGGTGAAGTAAATAGGAATAAAGAACCCAGGAAATCTGACCTGAAGGAGATCAAAGATATGTTAAATTGCCTTATGGAACAAAATAAGAAGAAACAACTGCACATACAAAGGCAAGATGCTGCTATTCGCAACCTGGAGGCATAAGTGAGTCAACTAGTTGAAGCATTTCATGTTCAACAAGCTAATATTGTGGATAGTATCCAAGAGGAGCATCATTTAGATAACGAAATTGAGGTTCTAATGGAGGAGGTCAGAGTAGAACACCAACAATCTATCCAACTAGATGTTGAAGATGACGATGTGGTTGAAGAGATACTAGAGTCAACCAAGGATATTGAGGATACATACTTAGTTGACTCTAGTGTCATTAGTGTTGAGGATGTTAATAGTCCCAAAGTTCATGTAGTTGAGCGCATTGGCCCACACTCCAAGTATTTTTTATACATTGTGTTTGGATGATGATATAGAAATAGAGTCATCTGAGCCAATTGAGGATTCAAGGAATGAGGAACAAGGTGCCTACATTCTGGAATTCTTCTTGCCAGAAAGTCGGAATTACACACCTTATCTAAAGTCCAAGAAATGCAGAATACTACATTGTTTCCTTGGGCCAGTTAGATTCGTTCTACCACCCCAGGAGCATAATCATAAGCTTTAATCAAAACTTGGGGTTCAATTCATAAGATCGAGGTGGAGGAAAAAAATAGTTCATGTCATGCCGCGACGTCAAATCAAGTGTTTGTTGGGAGGCAACCCAGCTTTACTTTCTTTTTTTTTATTATTATTATTTATATTTTTATTTTTGTATTATTCTTGTTGTGTCAATTTTTGATTTTTTTAGGAGCATGGAAAGCAAAGCCATTGGAAGGATGCAACAGCAAACCAGATAGTTAGAACTAAGTGTGAGGTACCCACACGAAGGATCAAGCCTGGGAGAAGTCTGAGTAACCCATGAGCTGCTAGTGCTTCGGTATTTGGCCTACCAGGGAGTTTCTTTTACCCTCTTGTATTTATGGGTGTGCATTGGGGATACTGCAAAATTTTGAGAATGGGGTGAGGAGATCTTTTAGGTGAATCTCCATGCTATTTTAATTGTGTTAGTTTAATTGAATAATTCTTTTTTTACAAAAATAGAAAAGATGGGACTTTTCTTGACGAAAGATCTATTAGATAATTTTCTTGAAGGATTTAAGTCGAAAGCAAAAAGACAAAAAGATTTTCTTTTGTTAGGTAGTGTAGCAATTACCCCTTGATTTTTCTTTATGTCGTAGTTTTTTTCCAAGGGTTTTGTTTGAACCGGGTGTAGCTAGTTTTATTTTTTTCAGGAATAGGAGACATTGTGTTGTATTTTGAATTGAAGAAATATCTCTTGACTTTTTTATGCCTTGAGAATAGTGAGTACTTTGGATGTGACGCTTAGGCTCAGTTTTTGGCTCTTGTAGAAATACCTTAAATCGTATAATCTTAACTTTGCTTAACTGCTTTGAATAGAGTGTCTTGATGAATCCAATCCTGAGTGAGTTATGTGCTATGTGTGTGTGAGATTTGTGTGTTATTCTGTGCATTGCATGTCTAGAACTTTCCCCGTGTGTTTGCAAAGCGAAATAGTAGTTTTGTTCAGTCTTGGAAGTGATATAGGTGTTTCTTTGTTGAGCCATATATATTTTAACCGCCTAATTATTACGTATCGTAGTTAACCCTTTTAAGCATGTAATCATGTTTCTTTGGCAACCAGATTACAAGCCTTACCCATTTGTTTGAATTAACCATCTATTTGAACCTTCTAACCTCTCATGAACACTTGAATTATTATGAACTGTGTAAAAGTTAAAGTGTGGGGTGGTTGGTTTGGATTTTGAGTGGAACTAATGAAATAAGGATAAAGGTGCATTGTCTTGAAAAAGTAAGAGCCACTTGAATTTAAAAAATAAAGAAAAAGGAAAAAAATAGTTGTATTGCTGTGAAAAAAAAAATTCTTGATAAATGGTGACTCTTGATGTAATTGTGCTTAAAGAAGTATGGGGTAATATACATTGATGTGAAGGTGGAGTTAGGTTTGACATAAGCATGAGGTTTGAATGTTAAATTATATGTATTAAAGTGCTTAGGGAGGTGTAGTCACTCTTATATCTAAATGTATCTTACCCGTCCCGCAGCCTACATTATAACCGAATAAAGTCCTACTTGATCCTAGACTGAACGAGTTCGATTAGTAGAGTAGTACACTACGGGCAAGCCTATGGTGCATCTTTTGTGGCATATGAATTTTATTTCTGAGAGTGGGTAAATTCTTTTTACCTTGAGTTCCTAAGTGTTCTTAAATTTTATTGTGTGGAACTACTCTCTTTTGTTGTGTGAGGACACTTGATTCATGAAGGAAACGTAATGTCAGTAACCTCTATGTTAAAGTAAGTGGGTGAGTTGTGAATAATGCATGATACTTGTAAGTCAAATCTTGAGGTGAAGATGTTACACTTTTGTGCTTAGTCTATTTTAAGTATTCTTGGTGTGATGAGTTAGGAGAATTGTTTAAAAATATTGTGTCTATATAAAGTGTAGTTTGATTACTCGAGGAAGAGAAATGGTTTAAGTGTGGGTATTGATTATAGGCTATAATTACGTATTTTAGTCCCTTATTACACTCTAATTTACTGCATTTTAATTGAGTTTGAGTTTTAGTCGCTAGTGTTTTGAACTAATTGTGTGTTTTATGCCTTGTAGGTGTGATTTTGAGCTATGTAGATGTTATGTAATGAATTCAAGTGACTTGGAGCTTTGAAGTCTGAGTAAAATCCCAATAAATTAATCCGGGATAGTGTTCGGGGATCAACGTATAATAGTTAAGAACGAACGAAGAATCGAGTAGGCATATTGCACACTATCTAGTAAAATGCACATAACTTTTCTCTCAGAACTTCATTTAGTCTCCACAATATATTATTGGAAATCTAATAGGGATACAATTTTCATGTTTTATGTTTTTCCAAATTCCAAACATAACAGAGTGAAAAGTGCGCGTCAAGTGCGTGGTCATGCACTGACTGCGCAAATGGGGCAGAATATTGGCTAAAGCGCGCGGTCAATGCGCGGCCGCGCACGTCCTGTCCGGGAAAAATGTACTTTTTTGCGTAGGAGAAGGTATAATTGTTTGGGCCCAACCCTACTTGGTATATATACATGGAAAATGGTATTTTGAGGACTTTTGACATACTTTGGACCTAAGGAGGCAGAGACACAATAGGAGCAAAACAGGGAATTCTTCTACGAGTTTTTCACTTCCTTCTTCTTATGTCTATTATTGGTTATGAATTCTAGCATTATAGTTATGAATACTATTATGATTAGATAATTTTTTATCTAGGGTTTTGATGGAACCTCTTGGAGGATGAATTCTTGTTATGTTTTAATATAATTTAATCTTTGAATTGTCTATTTGTTCAATTACTTGCTTATTTTAGTTGATTAAATGGGCATCGATTGAATCTGCCTATTTATTATGTGTTTCTTTCAATAACCACCGTATGTGAGAAATCAACACAATGGGTTTAACTGTAGGTTTATAAAAAATAATACCTTGACGTGGTCATAATGAGCGGTTAGATAAAGCCAAGTAGCGTAGTTCAAGAGAATATGTCTAGTAAATTGTTGTAGTTGCTCGAGAGAGAATTACGGAACCTAAAATGCTCACGATCAGTAGAGAATACATAGGCAAAATTATAGGGAACATAGCGGGAAGGATTCCAACATTTGGAAAAATCATAACTCTAGACCTCCTACATTTAATCTCCAACCCTTAGTATCTTTAGTTGTTAATTTACTGCTTTAGTTTCTTAGTTAATTAGTTAGATGTAAGAATCTTAATCTTTATAACTTAGTTAATTAGTTTGGCATGATCCAGTAACTACACGTGTTTGATAACGAGACATAAAGAGAAGTTCATATTCCTGAATTTATGTACATTGGCCTAGACTCATAAGTTACAACATTCTCTCTTATCGGGACTATATATTCAATTTAGTTTTGTCCTCTTTCAGCCAAGAGAGCAGAGAGTCTATATATATATAGTATTACAGTATTTTCACCACCATCGAGCTATAATCGATGGGCAGTCCCCTATTGGTCAACCTCTGATAAGATGGTAAGTTATATATCAAGCCTACTATGGGCGAGCGCCTAGGAGCAATCCCAGAATGACCGAAATACATATTCTAGTATGGCCGAGCGCCTATGAGCGACCCTACTACGACAGAGTAGTAACACATTCCGAGCCTTATAAGGCTGGAAAGCTATTTTACTTACTATATTGAGAGAGTTGAGTTAGTATCAACAGGTAAGCATATCATCATATTATCTTTGACTCCCAGTTACTTTTAGTTATTATGTTATCAGTTCAGTTTCAACTTTCAGTTATTATGTTATCAGTTCAGTTTCAATTTTCAGTTATTGTGTTGCCTTACATACTCGGTACATTATTTCGCACTAACGTCCCTTTTTGTCGGGGATGCTGCATTTCATGTCTGCAGGTCTTGATTGACAGTTGGGCATACACTCCCAGCAGACCGATCCAAATATCAAATTGGTTGGTAAGCTCCACTTCATCGGAGTTACCAAGACTAGACCTTGGAGTCTCTTTTATATATACAAGTTTGATGGGTAGGTCGAGGCCCTATCCCCGACCATGGTATAGTTCAGTTATCTCTAGAGGCTTGTAGACGAGTCCTGTATATTTTGTATAGCAAAAGATTTCATGGCGGCTTAATTAGCCTGCACAATTATATATATCAGCTTTTAGGTATTTTTACCCCTCATATGAGGGAGACGTTATTTTCAGATGATTCAGAATATGGCCTCACCGGCCTAAGTTGAGGGTTACCCCTCCAGAGTTTACAGTTACAGAGTGGTAAGCTCGGTCGAGTATGGAACCGGGTATCGGTCAAGCCTCTTCAGTTTTGGGGTGTGACAAACTTGGTATCAGAGTAGTTCTGTCCTAGAGAGTCTACAAGTCGCGTCTAGTAGAGCCTTGTTTATAGATGTGTTGTGTACCATATTATATAAACAATAAGCTATAAGGCATTTAGGAGTATGTTACCCTTCTTTCAAATCCACATCGTGCTATAGAGCTGAGTCATAAGAGTTCGAGCCAAGACTTATGTTTGCCAATTATAGAGATACTTGCAATTTGAAAAATTACAGCTAGCCAGAGAGCTAATACAGAAGCAGGTAAGGGCATTAGAGGAGAGATAATTCTTGACGACGTGGCCCTGTTGGAGTCCCTATTAGATCGTGCATACCAGATGGTGCACTCTAGAGTAGTACAGTCACATATGAATACTAGAACGTTAAAAATATCAAAAGATATGTAGTGGAATCCTAGAAGAGATAAATATTTACCTTAGTATGACTCCCGCCTGTAGTAAAAAGAAAATAATAGGCGACCTGAAGAGCTAGTGAGATGAAACAAGGGGAGATAAAAGTGAAAGAATTTTTTGTTGAAGAGTTTGGAATAAGGTAATAAACATAGATATTAGCAGGAGAATAAGAAGAGAGTAAATGAAGCATTACAAGATGTGATAAAACGGTGGCAACGGTAAATCATAATATGACAGGATGACATAGTCTATAGTCAAGTAAAGAAAAAGACAAGAGCTAATATGCCTTGAGACTATAAAAGAGTATAAGCCATAAAGTCATCTCCTCATTTCGAGAAAATGGGTTGGCGACTCCAACGTAATTAGCAGAAGGCTAAGTTACACCCCATGGAGTAATAGAAATCAACATAGGCTAGTAAACTGGGTAATAACTAGGCATAATGACACTATGCGAACGCGTACGTGTGGCCGCGTTCGCGAAGGGTAATAACTGGGCATAATTAATTAAACCCTTCCGCGACTTAACCCTTATTTTACACTATTCTTGTACGGGAAAAAGCTTTGGGGACGAATTTTGAAGAGGGAAATTCGTGTTCTTCATAGAGGTAAGTATTTTGATTATTAAAACTCGATTATGGACGATTATAGAACATAAAAACAGTGTAAATTTGTGGAAAAACAGTAGAAAAATGGGATTTTGGGGCTTGAGAATAAGAGACCTTTAAGAGTCGATTTGAGGGGTCAAACGGACTCCGATTTTGGTGTTCTTATATGTACGGAATCGTGGGAGGATGAAGAACACTTTTCTGTAAAAATTTATGAGTTCAGGACGGGCCCGGGGGTCGAATTTTGACCAATTTCGGGTTTTTGGGTGAATTTTGATATTTTCAATTGGAAATCGTTCCTTAAGCATATATTGATGATAAAAATCTGAACTTGGTAAATTTGGAGCACTCGGAGGCCAAATTTAGAGGCAAGGGCATTGTAGAGTAGTGTGTTAGCCGGTTTTGAGGTAAGTAACGCTTCCAAACTTGGAACTGAGGGTTCGAAACCCCAAACTATTTGATATTTGCTATTAATTAAGGTGACGCACTTGCCAAGTGACGGGAATGCGGGCGTTTACCGAATATTTGTAGCCTGGCTCATCCCATGGCACTGTCTACTGGTTATCTCAGATTGATATTGTACTGTGAAGGTGGTAATTACCTTGAACGAAATAGAAATCATGCTAAGTATAAATGTTAAGGCTTCACGCCGATGTGTTTAGACCGGAATGGTCGATTATTGCTGTCTCTATCTGTGATTATTGCTTTCATGTACTCAGTCATGTTATAGTATATGTTTCATGCCTCAGTCTCGTAAGTTGCTAGTTTATTCTATATTATCATTCGTTTGGGCTGCATTCCATACGTTAGAGCATTTCAAGTGAGACTGGAAGGTACTGACTGAGTGAGGCCTGGAGCCTGGTTTTAAGACAGTTATGAGGTCGGACTGCACACCGCAGCGATCCTGAAATCATGCCTTCGTTGGCTTGATATAGCGCTTGGGCTGGAAGGAGCCCCTCCGGAGTCTATACACCCCCAGTGAGCGCACAGATATTCCGAAGATGGATTTCTCCGTGAATATGTTCCGGAGATGGATTTCTCCGTGGTTATTATGTTCCGGAGATGGATTTCTCCGTGGGGGGCTGGATCAGCCGCTTTCCTCAGTACTTAGTGACTGTGTCACTTGTGTTTATGTAATATCCGGGATGGACTTCCCTGGGCCTGAAGGCCGTATTCTAGTACTGAGTGGACCACCTTATGAGAGCTTGATTTAATGAGTACACATCATTCATGGTTCTATATGCATTCATGCTAGTATGTAGAGTTACAGACATATCTTGATACATCGTATTTATTTCCTGATATATTATTTTTATGTCCAATATATATACTGTTGTTTGAATTGTCGGAGGTTTAGTTCGTCACCACCTCTCAGCCCGTAGTTTGGTTTCATTACTACTGAGTTAGTGTACTCACGTTACCCCCTGCACCTTGTGTGCAGATCCAGGTACAGAGGAGTTCAGCTCGGGTCAGGGAGCGCATTAATTTCATCAAACTTGACAAGGTAGCAGCTGGCGACCGTGATCTCGTCTTCTCTTTCCTTTCTACCTGTCGTATTTATTTTCAGACTATGTTAGTCATTTATTTTTGATTTTTATTAAGTATTAGCAGCTCATGACTGTGTGACACTGGATCCGGGATTAGTAGGATTTGGTCTTTTGAATTTTATAAACTGGTTTTCCCAAAATACTGGATTTATTATTATTATTATTGATTTAAGAATTTGTTAAAAAGGGGCATTTTATGGGAATTTGTGTTTAGTTAGATAAAATGGGTGGCTTGCCTGGTTCCACGACAGGCGCCATCACGACTCTGGAAATGGGTCGTGACAAGTTGGTATTAGAGCGCTAGGTTAAATAGGTCTCACCAGTCATAAGCAGGTTTAGCAGAGTCTTGTGGATCGGTACAGAGACGTCTGTACTTATCTTCGAGAGGTTGCAGAACCAGCCCGAGTTCGAGGACGTGGTCGAGGCCGTGGCATAGGGAGGGGTGCAACCCTCACAGCAGTCGGGGAAGCACTTGTGGACCCTCTCGTTACTTAGGAGCAGGTTCTCGCAGCTGAGATTCCAGCGGGGCAGACTCAGGCACCAGCAGTGCCCATTGTGATTCCGGGTCTTCAAGAGACCCTAGCCCAGATTTTGACGGTGTGCACCAGCTTGGCACAGGTCGTCGCTATGTCCACTACTGCTACTACTTCTCAGGCCGAGGGAGGCATCCAGACTCCAGCTGCCCGGACACCTGAGCAGGTCACCCAGGGGCTTCAGACACCTGCAGCAGCCCCAGTGCAGCAGATTGCTCCGGCACAGGATTATGTGGTCCCAGCCTTAGCTGACGATGAGCAGCGTAGGTTGGAGAGGTTCAGCAGACTCCAGCCTCCGACTTTTAGGGGTACAGAGGGCGAGATGACCAGGCTTTCTTGGACAAGTGTCATAGGATACTACGTACTGTAGGGATATTAGAGCCCAACTGGGTTCCATTCACTACCTTCTAGTTTTCAGGAGTTGCACTTGCTTGGTGGGAGGCCTATGAGAGGCGTAGACCCGCTGATGCAGCGCCCCTTACATGTCACCAGTTCTCCATTCTGTTTCTGGAGAAGTATATACCACAGTCTCATAGAGAGGAGCTGCGTAGAGAGTTCGAGCAGTTGCGTCAGGGAGACATGACTGTGACGCAGTATGAGATGAGGTTCTCTGAGTTAGCCCGTCATGCCATTTGGCTAGTTCCCACTGATAGGGATAGGATTCGGAGATTTGTTGATGGTCTTTCTTACCAACTACGGGTTTTTCTGACCAGAGAGAGGGTATCCGGTGCTTCTTTTGAGGAGGTAGTTGACATAGCCAGGGATATTGAGTCAGTGCACTGGCAGGAGCGTGTTGAGAGAGAGGCCTCGAGGTTCTGGAAATTATAGTGGTGATCACTCGGGAGATCAGTCTCGGCACAGCAGAGGCAGACCATTCAGGACTCCTCCGCCAACCCGTTCAGCTTACAGTGGTGCTTCATCAGGACACGGGACTCGTAGCTCTCATCCGGACCGTTCCTCATTCAATGCTCTTCTATCCCAGAGCTCATCTCGGCCACCATCAGTTCAGGGTTCCTCAGCACATGGTTCTTCTAGCAGCTACCCAGGTCCAGGGGTTCCCTTCAGTCCCCATCGCCAATTGTTGGTAGAGGTTGTTTCAAGTGTGGGGATCCGGGTCACATCAAGAGGTATTGTCCCCGCCTTACTGGTAGTTCATTTCATGACAGGAACCATCCTCCAGCTTCAGTACTAGTTACTACACCACCCGCTCAAGCAGCCAGGGGTGGAGGTCAGTCAGGCAGAGGCCTCCCCAGAGGGGGAGGTCGGTCAGGTGGAGGGCAGGCCCGTTTCTACGCACTTCCAAGTAGACCAGATGCCATATCTTCAGATGCAGTGATTAAAGGTATTATCTCAGTCTGTCACCGGGACGCTGCAGTATTATTTGATCCTTGTTCTACGTATTCATATGTTTCTTCATACTTTGCACACTTCTTGGATACACCACGTGAGTCCTTGTTTTCAACTATTCATGTGTCGACTCCGGCGGGGGATACTGTTATGGTAGACCGGGTGTAACGGTCTTGTATTATATCTATTGGGGGTCGGGAGACCGGGGCAAATCTATTATTACTTAGCATGGTTTACTTCGATGTGATTTTAGGCATGGATTGGCTATCTCCATACCATGCGGTTCTCGACTATTACACCAAGAGCGTGACCTTAGCGATGCCGAATTTCCAAGGATTGAGTGGAGAGGTTCGGTGGAGTATGTGCCTAGCCGGGTGATTTCCTTTTTGAAGGCTCATCGTATGATTGGGAAGGGGTGTAAGTCTTATCTGGCCTTCGTGAGGGATGTTAGTAGTGAGACTCCTTCCATTGATTCTGTTTCCGTGGTCCGTGAGTTCCCAGACGTTTTCCCAGCAGACCTGCCAGGCATGCCACCTGACAGGGGCATTGATTTTGGTATCGATCTATTGCCTGAGACCCAGCCTATCTCTATTCCTCCTTAACACATGACCCCAGCAGATTTGAAGGAATTGAAGGAACAACTTCAGGAACTCCTAGATAAGGGGTTTATTCGACCTAGTGTGTGCCTTGGGGTGCATCGGTGTTTTTTGTAAAGAAGAAGAATGGATCCATGCGTATGTGCATTGACTATAGGCAGTTGAACAAGGTTACAGTGAAGAACCGGTATCCTTTGCCCCATATTGATGACTTCTTTGATCAGCTTCAGGGAGCTAGAGTGTTCTCCAAGATCGACTTGAGGTCTGGGTACCATCAGCTGAAGATTCGGGATTCTGATATTCCGAAGACTACTTTTAGGACCAGATATGGCCACTATGAGTTTCTGGTTATGTCTTTTGGGCTGACCAATGCCCCAGTCGCGTTCATGCATTTGATGAGCAGCGTGTTTCAGGCTTACCTTGATTCATTCGTTATTGTGTTCATTGATGACATCCTGGTGTACTCTCGTAGACAGGAGGAGCACGCTCAACATTTGAGGTTTGTGTTGCAGAGATTGAGGGAGGAGAAGCTTTATGCAAAGTTCTCCAAATGTGAGTTTTGTCTTGGTTCAATAGCTTTCTTGGGCCACACAGTTTCTAGCGAGGGTATTCAGGTGGACCCGAAGAAGATAGAGGCGGTGCAGAGTTCGCCCAGATCGTCCTCAGCTACGGAGATTAGGAGTTTCTTGGGTTTGGCGGTTATTACCGTCGCTTTGTGGAGGGATTTTCTTCTATTGCTTCACCTTTGACCAGATTGACCCAGAAGGGTGCTCCATTCAGATGGTCCGATGAGTGCGAGGAGAGCTTTCATAAGCTCAAGTCAGTATCGACTACAGCTCCAGTACTGGTATTGCCTACAGGTTCGGGTTCTTACACAGTCTATTGTGATGCTTCTAGAGTTGGATTGGGAGCGGTTTTGATGCAGGACGGTAGGGTGATTGCCTACGCGTCCAGATAGTTGAAGGTACACGAGAAGAATTATCCAGTGCATGATCTTGAGTTAGCTGCCATTGTTCATGCCTTAAAGATTTGGCAGCATTACTTGTATGGGGTACAGTGTGAGATCTTCACTGATCATCGTAGCTTGCAGTATCTGCTAAGGCAGAAGAACTTGAATTTGTGCCAGAGGAGATTGTCAGAGCTTCTTAAGGACTATGAATTAACTTTTCTGCATCACCCGAGAAAGGCCAATGTAGTGGCCGATGCCTTGAGTCGCAGAGCCGAGAGTTTGGGGAGCCTAGCTTACCATTCAGTAGCAGAGCGACCATTAGCACTTGATGTTCAGGCTTTAGCGGGATAGTTGGTGAGATTGGATTTGTCAGACCCTCCACGAGTGGTAGCTAGCATGGCTTCCCGGTCTTCTTTATTTGATCTGATTAAGGGACGACAGTATTATGACTGCCACTTGTTAGTTCTTCAGGATAGAGTCCGTCGGGGTGATGCCCGGGATGTGAATATCGATGATGACGGGGTTATGAGGATGCAGGGCCATATTTGCATGCCCAGTGTGGATGGTATTCGAGAGTTAATATTAGCAGAGGCTCACAGTTCGCGGTATTCTATTCATCCGGGTGCCGCGAAGATGTACCAGGATCTGAGGCAGCAGTATTGATGGAGGCGGATGAAGAGAGATATTTTTGAGTATGTAGCACGGTGTCTCAACTGCCATCAGGTCAAGTATGAGCACCAGAGACCAGGTGGATTACTTCAGAGGTTAGATATTCATGAGTGGAAGTGGGAGCGGATCACCATGGACTTTGTAGTTGGGCTTCCATGGACTTCGAAGAGTTTTGATGCTATTTGGGTCATTGTGGATAGATTGACCAAGTCCGCGCACTTCATTCATGTCAACACTTCTTATACTTTAGAGCGGTTAGCTAGTATTTACATTAAGGAGATTGTCTGATTGCATGGAGTTCCAGTTTCTATTATTTATGACAGGGGTACTCAGTTCACATCTCAATTTTGGAGGGCCGTACAGAGAGGTATGGGTACTGAGGTTGAGTTGAGCACTGCATTTCATCCTCAGACCGACGGGCAGTCGGAAAGGACTATTCAGATTTTGAAGGACATGTTACGGGTTTGTGTAATTGATTTTGGTAGTTCTTGGGATCAGTTTTTACCTTTAGTGGAGTTTGCGTATAATAACAGCTACCAGTCCAGTATTCAGATGGCCCTGTATGAAGCTTTATATGGTAGGAGGTGTAGATCGCAGGTTGGTTGGTTCGAGCCTGAGGAGTCTAAGTTATTGGGCACAGATTTGGTTCAGGATGCGTTGGAGAAGGTGAAGTTGATTCAGGAGAGACTTCGCACGGCACCGTCTAGACAGAAGAGTTATGTGGACTGGAAGGTTCGGGATGTGTCCTTTATGGAAGGGGATAAGGTACTGCTGAAGGTATCACCCATGAAGGGTGTTATGAGGTTCGGAAAGAGAGGAAAGTTAAGTCCGCGGTTTATTGGGCCCTTCGAGGTGCTTCAGAAGGTTGGAGAGGTGGCTTATAGACTTCCCTTGCCACACAGTCTATCGAGTGTTCATCTGGTATTTCATGTGTCGATGCTCAGAAAATATGTTGGTGACCCGTCTCATGTGTTAGACTTCGGCACAGTTCAGCTCGAGGATGATATGTCTTATGAGGTAGAGCCAGTGGCTATTTTGGCTCGCGAGGTCAGAAAGTTGAGGTCAAAGGAGATAACTTCAGTAAAGGTGAAGTGGAGAGGTCAGCCAGTGGAGGAGGCTACTTGGGAGACCGAGCGAGAGATGCAGAGAAAATATCCTCACTTGTTTGAGACTCCAGGTATGTTTCTAGACCCGTTCGAGGACGAACGTTTGTTTAAGAGGGGGAGAATGTAACGACCTGGCCCGTCTTTATGTAAAAAATGCATTATAATCGCTACTATTGATTTGTTACAGATTGGTTATTCTATTATTGAGGTGTTAGAGTCGATAGGCTTGAAATCGGAATGGTTAAATGAGAATTCAGTAACTTAGTCTTTAAAAGATAACCTTTAATGGGAAAAGTCAACTGAGAGTTAAATTATTGGGGAACAACCTCGGAATGCGGATTTTATGGCTCGGATAGCTTCGTTAGGTGATTTGGGACTTAGGAATGTGTTCAGAATATTTTTGTGATGTCCGGTGTAGAATTAGGCTTGAATTGGCGAAAATTAGTTTTTGGCAATTTCCGGTCGGCAATGGAAAATAGGCTATCAGGGTCAGAATGGAATTCCGGATAAGTATGCAAAATTTCAAGTTAATCGGAGTTGTTTTGGATGGTTTCGGCATCGTTGGTGGATTTTAGAAATTTCAAAGTTCTTAGGCTTGAATCCGATGTAAATTTGGTGTTTTGATGTTAGTTTTGGTGTTTTGAGAGTGCAACTAAGTTTGAATGATATTATGGGATATGTTGGTAACTTTGGTTGAGGTCCCGAGGACCTCGGGTGTGTTTCGGGTGGTTAACAGACCAATTCTTGGATTTAAACTTGACAGATTTTTCTAGTTTTTGTTGCAGAGGATTTGTTCATTGCGTTCGCGGGTGGGATGCCGCGTTCGCGAAGAGTATTTTGGGGAGCTGAGATTTTATTCATCGCGTTCCCGAAGAGGAGGACGCAAACGAGGAGGTTTGGGGAATTGTTCTACGCGTTCGCACCAGGTGGTTCGCGTTCGCGAAGGGATGTGAGGCAGCTGGGAACCCATGTATTTTTGGCCTATGCGTTCGCGGTTGGGGATACGCGTTCGCGTAGCTAGAGGTCGGTTAGGTATCGCGTTCGCGCGCAGAGAGTTGCGTTCACGTAGTGTAAAAAAGAGGGGTATGTTGGGTTGTTCTATGCGAACACGTACGTGTGGCCGCGTTCGCGAAGGGTAATAACTGGGCATAATTAATTAAACGCTTCCGCGACTTAACCCATATTACACCATTCTTGTACGGGAAAAAGCTTTGGGGACGAATTTTGAAGAGGGAAATCCTTGTTATTCATATAGGTAAGTATTTTGATTATTAAGACTCGATCATGTACGATTATAGAACATAAAACCAGTGTAAATTCGTGGAAAAACAGTAGAAAAATGGGATTTTGGGGCTTGAGAATAAGAGACCTTTAGGGATCGATTTGAGGGGTCAAACGGACTCCGATTTTGGTGTTCTTTATATGTACAGAATCGTGGTAGGATGAAGAACACTTCTCTGTAAAAATTTCTGAGTTTTGGGACGCGGGCCCGGATCGGGTTTTGACCAATTTCGGGTTTTTGGGTGAATTTTGATATTTTCAATTGGAAATCGTTCCTTAAGCATATATTGATGATAAAAATCTGAACTTGGTAAATTTGGAGCACTCGGAGGCCGAATTTAGAGGCAAGGGCATTGTAGAGTAGTGTGTTAGCCGATTTTGAGGTAAGTAACGCTTCCAAACTTGGAACTGAGGGTTCGAAACCCCAAACTATTTGATATTTGCTATTAATTAAGGTGACGCACTTGCCAAGTGACGGGAATGCGTGCGTTTACCGAATATTTGTAGCCTGTCTCATCCCATGGCAATGTCTACTGGTTATCCCAGGTTGATATTGTACTGTGAAGGTGGTAATTACCTTGAACGAAATAGAAATCATGCTAAGTAAAAATGTTAAGGCTTCACGCCGGGTGCTTAGACCGAAATGGTCGATTATTGCTGTCTCTATCTGTGATTATTGCTTTCATGTACTCAGTCCTGTTATAGTATATGCTTCATGCCTCAGTCTCGTAAGTTGCTAGTTTATTCTATATTATCATTGGTTTGGGTTGCATTGCATACATTAGAGCATTTCAAGTGAGACTAGAAGGTACTGACTGAGTGAGGCCTGGAGCCTGGTTTTGAGACAGTTATGAGGTCGGATTTCACACCACAACGATCCTAAAATCATGCATTTGTTGGCTTGATATAGCGCTTGGGTTGGAAGGAGCCCCTCCGGAGTCTATACACCCCCATTGAGCGCACAGATTTTCCGGAGATGGATTTCTCCGTGGTTATTATGTTCTGGAGATGGATTTATCTGTGGTTATTATGTTCCGGAGATAGATTTCTCTGAGCTTTTTTTCCTCAGTACTTAGTGACTGTGTCACTTGTGTTTATGTAATATCCGGGATGGACTTCCCTGGGCCTGAAGGTCGTATTCTAGTACTGAGTGGACCACCTTATGAGATCTTGATTAATGAGTACACATCATTGATGGTTCTATATGCATTCATGCTAGTATGCAGAGTTACAGACATATCTTGATACATCGTATTTATTTCCTGATATATTACTGCCATGTCCAATTTATATACTGTTGTTTGAATTGTCGGAGGTTTAGTTCGTCACTACCTCTCAGCCCATAGTTTGGTTTCGTTACTATTGAGTTGGTGTACTCACGTTACCCCCTGCACCTTGTGTGCAGATCAGGTACAGAGGAGTTCATCTCGGGTCAGGGATCGCATTAGTTTCATCAGATTTGACGAGGTAGGAGCTGGCAACCGTGATCTCGTCTTTTTCCTTTCTACCTGTCGTATTTATTTTCAGACTATGTTAGTCATTTCTTTTTTATTTTTATTAAGTATTAGCAGCTCATGACTGTGTGACACTGGATCCGGGATTAGTAGGATTTGGTCTTTTGAATTTTATAAATTGGTTTTCCCAAAATACTGGATTTATTATTATTATTATTATTAATTTCAGAATTTGTTAAAAATGGGCATTTTATGGGAATTTGTATTTAGTTAGATAAAATGGGTGGCTTGCCTGGTTCCACGACAGGCGCCATCACGACTTTAGAAATGGGTCGTGACAGATAAAAGTGAAAGAATTTTTTGTTGAAGAGCTTGGAATAAGGTAATAAACATAGATATTAGCAGGAGAATAAGAAGAGAGTAAATGAAGCATCACAAGATGTGATAAAAGGGTGGTAACGGTAAATCATAATATGACAGGATGACATAGTCTATAGTTAAGTAAAGGAAAAGACAAGAGTTGACATGCCTTGAGACTATAAAAGAGTACAAGCCATAAAGTCATCTCCTCATTTCGAGAAAATGGGTTGGCGACTCCAACGTAATTAGCAGAAGGCTAAGTTAGACCCCCTGGAGTAATAGAAATCAACATAGGCTAGTAAACAAGAAAAAAATCGAATATGATTTAGGGACCAAAGGATTCGATAATAGTCGACATCGTAAGAATTTCAGAAATCGTGTTCCGGAAATGATAGAATGGACAAAGGAAGAATAACCTTTTAAGGTCATTCAGGAAGACGTTTCCCTAAAGCAAGCAATGTGAGCAAAGTTATGCTTAAGGGACTAAGTGTGCCAGTTACACTAGGTGTCACCCTCGCTCATAAGAAATTCAGTTATCCCTGGTATAGAAGGGTTACCGCAAGGCGAGTTAGAGTCATTGAATATGTGAAAAGATGCCAGAGATGAAGAGGCAACTATGGACTAGTAAAGGAAGAATGCGGTAAAAAGGTGAAAGGGGTGAGATTGCATTTATTCAAATTATATATATATATATATATATATATATATATATATATATATATATATATATATATATATATATATATATATATATATATATATATATATATTATGACTCCAGAACATTATACAAGCACGATGGCGGGGAGATGCAGTAAGGGTTCCTTCCCAGGATGTTAATGATAAATAAGTGTGAATGAACAAAGTAGCCAGTGCGAACACTTGATACATAAGGAGCCAGTGCGAGAGGTAAGTTAAGACAAAGGAAATAACCCAAGAGAGATTACGCGGAATATAGATATGAGAATGGACCAACGAGTAGTTAGTAGTTGATTCAGGAAGAGTCTAGTTATGTCTAGACAAGAGATTATAGATAAATCAGCAGATCGTGCAAGATAAACCTAGTGAACCCCAGCATAGGGAATTCAGTCTTGCAGATATGACATCGTAATCCTTGTGAAATATTCAGATACGAGTTGAGGTAGTTATAGTTGCCGTAAAAGTTTTACGAAAATAAAAGAGAGTGCCACGGGGAAGACAAAAAAAAATTTGAGTTCAAAAGTAACCCTATGAGAACAAAGGCACGGACGTTTGTAACTAAGGATATTTATAGGTGAGTAAGAACATCAAAAATCCGGTCATGTATATGATGGGATAAGCTCATAGCTTTACAAGATTCAGAGAGTCTTCCCTAAATGCTACAATGAAAGACTAGCTGAGGAAAAAATGAAGAAGGCTTCAAACTAAGAACAGTGACCTAAGTAAATAATGGTCTTGTAACAACAATCTCACTACAACATTCTATACACTTCATACGAAAGTGGCACCTATCGTGGCTAATGAACGGGAAAAAAAGTAATATTCGAGATCATATGAGTTGCACGAAATTCCAATATATGTGGGAACTAATATAAGCCAAGTATATCATGCAACAAGTGGCAGAACGACCAAGAAAAATAATTGCTTACTTTTAACGAAAGTTGAGAAGGAACGAAAGGAGTTATTCGGTCAATGACCCAGAGTTAGTTACGTTATGAACACACTTAAGATTTTGGAGTGTTATCCATGCAACATATATGTTGACATGATACAGCTATAGGAGACTCCAGTATAAGTTAAAATAAAGAATTGAGTCCACGTCACAGACAAAAGCTTGAATTGCTACAAGGTTATATCATGGATGTTCTATAGCGTCCACGAGGGGCTAAAGTAATAACTAATACCCAGCGTCGCAGATTAGAAGATAAAGTAAGACTACTTAAAGGCTGAGATAGAAGAGGAAACTAAATAGTTACATCAACTAAGTGAATTAGGAGTCTTAGTATTAGACCTAGATAAATATAGAAAACCTAATTCAAAATACCGCAAAAATCACTCTTAATATTAGAGGTACAAGAGAGATAGTACAACAGCCATATTCTATGATGGTTGTATGCTAAAGCCAGTTAGAAAAGTGCCAGTCTCATAAGGAGTAAGTATGAAGCTCCCACTGGATTGTATAAGCACTAGAGGTGCAAGTATTATAGTAGAGCTTTAAGGTGTGGATGTGAATTCCACCAATGTGTAAGGGAGGTTATGAAAGTCACAGAAGATACAATGCGAGATTTAAAGGCTAGAAAGGTAAAGTTAAAGGGGGTATGAGATACTCAAGTGCAAAAAGTTGTGAATAATCCAGATATCAGATAGAGGGATGGAAGCATCATAATTCTGTATCAAGAAACATAGTGTTTTCGTCAGTGGCATATCTTCCAACCTATGGTTTCCAGGTACAGAGAGATCTAGTTAAGAGAGTAAAGAAGAGTTAGAGACGATATGATGTCTCGCTTGAGGTTCTAGAATAACATAAGGAATTCTATGACGCTATCAAGTTAAAGGAAGATTGCGAGTAGTATAAATAGATATATGTAGGTCGCAATCTAAAGTATGGTAGAGCGACAAGGTTTTAGATAGACAAGAGTAAGGATAAGAAAAGGTTAGTGAGAAGGTGATGAGAATAGGTAAGTCCTCGAGATTAAACCCATTACAACAAAAGAGTCGATGGTTTACATAAGTTATAAAAAGCTCAGTATAGCTTGATTGAACTCAGAGTAGTTTAAGACTAGGAGAATTTATAAGAGATGGAAAGCTTCCCTAGTGGTAGAATAAGGGTATAATTCTGATAGATAATAGTATGAAATTTAGGCCTTTGATTGGGTAATGATTCAACGAAAAGGGATTTCATGAATTGTACAGGATTAAAATACCCACATAAGGTGAATCACGCTGGGATGCTATGAAATACGGTTATTGAAGTATATTATTGACCCTAAGTGGATCAGGCAAATAACTCCAGATGTTCCCCGATGAGCCGTGAGCCCTAGTGACAATATATTACATAAGAGGTTTCAAGTGATCAATGGTAGATTATAGATCAACATTAAGGTGAATCAAAAATAGATGGATGAATGTTCCAACGTGTGAGATGGGATTAGGTTGTCATTCTTAAGATGAATAGTAATGAGGAAGCATTAAGGGACTTAAATTTATACATATAGGATAAGCAGCGAGAGAGTAACCTGGAGTTGGGTAGCAGACCTTGGCCATAATAAATCAAAGCAAGTGTTATGGTATAATATAAGCTACCTAGATATAGTAAAGCCATAAACATAGCTAACCGAGGCTATGAAACAAGATATAGCAATAGTCGTAAGTTTGACATTACCCGAGCGATAAACTTCAGTACACCTATAGAATCCCAGAGGGACAACTTGTCATAGTTCTATATATGTTCACAAAGTGAGGCCTAGAGATTGGCTAAAATTTGAAGGAAAATGGAGAGAAGAGTCACATAGGCGCACATATAAGGAACGAGTCATACAGGTTGCATGAAATAAGATATCAACATTTATGAGATTGGAAGAATTCCGACCACAAGTCGTGGTGTGAGAAAGAGGCCTAAAGGGGGAAATGCCCTGGCCTTTGGATTTATTCACAGAACAGTTGCCTAGAAGGAAAAGGCAGTGGTAAAGTATTTATAATAGCTATAGGTTATGAGACTGATAAGCGCATCAGTCAACATTAGAGGAGGAATGTTCCAAAGGGGGAAATTATGTTACACCCCATATCTTCGTATGAAAGAGTATTCGTAAGTCAATTGATGTAAGCTCAAAAATGAGATCATCTTTGAGAGTACATAAAGTGAGTTAATAATGTTACCTTGGAGATTACAAATCTTTAATATCATGGATAACAAGTACCAATAGAGTTGAAAGGCTAAGAAGCTAAACAAATTAAAGAAAATAAGTTTCGTCGAACGTCGACAAGTTGGGAATGTTATAACATATACTTTTGTGATGAGACTAGGGTTATTTACAAGATAAGGAGGTTATGTTATGAGGTATTTTAGTCGTATGATAGTCATGCGTTATGTTTTAAGTCAAGAAAGTTTTGAAACAAAAGTTGGCAAAGATCATCACAAGTTACATTCATAAATATGCTGAAAATTAGGTCAAATGTAGACGAGATTTTCTCCCAATTTACTTCGAATTATGGGGTGATATACCTACCAAATTGAATATATATAAGTTTAATTTCTAACGCATTAAATCGTTTATCGATACGACATCATAGTAGAGATATATTCGCATTTTTTTGAGCTTGCGCCAAGTAGCTCTCTATGGGACCCACAATGGCGGTTGAGATATATTGATATATATAAGACGCCTCAACCACGCTTTAACTCATTATTTTTCAGCCCTAGACACCTAAAAATTCTATATCAAGGTTCTCTCATGATCCAATACCAAAACAAATGGCAAACAACACAAGTCAAGTGTCTGGAATCCCGCTGGGCTAGTAAGTTTCTTGTTCTTCTTGTTGTTGCTGATTTTTGAGTGGTTCCAGCTCGTGTGGGATGTTGTTTTAAGTGGTTTAAGTACTTTAAGATAATTTTCCAAGGTTTTCATATCAACCCTAGGTTATTTCAAGTCTTGCAAATGGATTACACCATATTTCAACATCAAAAGTTAGTTCTAGTGAAGAACAACACCTCTTTGAGGTTGTGTTGCCATTGAGGGTAGTTTTGGGCTGTGTTTGGCTGAAATTTCAAATTGTTGCTACTGGATAAGGTGAGTATAACAGACTACTAATTGTGCTTAAGCTTTCTTGTATGCTGGTTATGTTGTTAGGATGATAAACTATAAGATAATACTTGGATTAGCTTAAGTCACTTTTATGGTGTTGTATTGCCATTGAGGGTTGTTGTAAGAAAAATATAACTTGGATTTCGACTTGAAGATATTGTAGGAGGTATTTTATTGTGTTCTTGAATTTTCTTAAGATTATATTAATTGATTAAGTTAAATAGATGGACTAGACATGAACTAGTCAATAAAGTTGCTAATTGAAGATAGTTAAAATTGTGGATTATTTCCTTTGTTATAAATATATGGTATAAGGATGGAATAATTGATGAATGACTTCATTATAATGTTAACTATTTTGTTAATTTAATGTAAGAAGTCTATAAGGGGTGATAATAGGGTTGAAGGGTGCTGAAGGGATTCAATCTGAGCTTGTCGCTTGTCGTGATATGTTAATGACTTGTTAATGAAATATTTTGTACCCTATTGTTGATAATGTTCTTATTGTATTTCTATATTTTTTTTGTTTGTATATGGTATTGGAGTATGCCTTTGTTACAAGGGAGATGTTGCCCAAATTTACAGAAAACGAGCTACTAGCTTAAGTTACAAACTTAGCCTTTACTCAGAACTGATTTTGAATCTCCTTATGCTATGGTAAACTGAGTTGAGTTGTTTGAAGAGTTTCTTGGAATATATTAAGGACTCAACGAGGTTAAGGTATGTTAAGTCTAAACCTTTCCTTCATTTTGGCATAATCCAGTAACTACATGTGTTTGATAACTAGACATAAAGAGAAGTTCATATTCCTCAATTTATGTACATTGGCCTAGTCTCATAATTTACATGATTCTCTCTTATTGGGACTTCATATTTAGTTTAGTTTTGTCTTCTTTCATCCAAGAGAGAAGAGAGTCTATATATACAATATTACAGTATTTTCACCACCATCAAGCAATAATCGTTAGGTAGGCCTGTAACTACCAGGCCGGTTGTTCCATGTGATTTACCCCGTTTCCCCCATTTCTGTATTTTTTATGTATTGCTATCCTGTTTTTGTTGTGCTGGATCAGTTGGTTCGGGTCCGGAGTGGTTATGGTGAGAATTGAGGCACTTGATCTCTCAAAGTAGCCAAATCGTTGAGAAAGTCAACTGAGAGTTGACTTACTGGTAAACGACCTCGAAATACATATTTTATGGATCGGATAGCTTTGTTAGGTGATTTGGGACTTAAGAGTGTGTTCAGAATATTTTTGTGATGTCTGGTGTAGAATTAGACTTGAACTGGCGAAAGTTAGTTTTTGGCAATTTCCGGTCGGCAGTGGAAAATAGGCTATCGGGGTCAGAATGGAATTTTAGAAGTTGGAGTAGGTTCGTAGTGTCATTTTGGATATATCTGCCAAATTTCAGGTCAATCGGAGGTGTTTTGGTTGGTTTCGGCGTAGTTGGTGAAATTTAGAAGTTTCAAAGTTCGTGTTGTTTTTGGTGTTTCGAAGGCTCGACTAAGTTTAAATAATGCTATGGGGTGTGTTGGTATGTGTTGGTTGGGGCCCCGAGGGGCTCGGGATTGATTTCGGATGGTTGGCGGGGTTTTGAACTTGGAAAAATTGCAGCAATAGCTGCTAGTGTGAAGTTCTGGTGTTGACCGCACCTGCGGTCGGGCAGCCGCAGGTGTGACGGGCAGTGCGCAGGTGCGAAAAGGCTAGGCAGGGGATTTTTCTGCAGGTGCGATGTGTTGGCCGCACCTGCGAAGCCGCGGGTGTGGAGGAGTGGCCGCAGGTGCGGTAATGACTGGCAGAAATAGTATATAACGCAGGTGCGGAGGAGTGGCCGCAGGTGCGGGTCCGCATACAACTAATTGTCCGCAAGTGCAGTAATGACTGGCAGAAATAGTATATAAAGGGCCTCCGCAAAAATTCTCTTATTTTCACCATTTTTGCATGCAGGGGGAGTCCTTTGAAGGCGATTTGGAGAAGGAAACTCAAGATTCTTCAGTAAAGGTAAGTTCTTTGGTTACTAACATCGTTCCTATGCTATTTTGTTCGGATTAGGCTTGGAAATTTAAGGATTTAAGTAGGAAAAGGTTGGGAAGAAGGGGTGGAGAATTGGAAATTCTTTTGAGGTTTTGGGGAGGCAATTGTGATCCGATTATGATGGTTTTGATATGAGTAGAATCGTGGGAGGACGAGGTTTCTAGTGATGTAAAAAATTTGAGTTTCGAGACGTGGACCCGGGGCTCGGGTTTGGCCAAATTTTGAGATTTTTGTGTAATTTGATAGTTTTTTATTGGGTTGTGTTCCTTGGTTATATATTGATGATGTTAAACTGGTTTTGGCTAGATTCGGAGCACTCGGGAGCCAATTTGAGGGCAAGAGCATTGCGGACTAGTGTCGCGGCCCGGTAAAGGTAAGTAATGGTTATAAATCTTGTCCTGAGGGTATGGAACCCCGGACTACATATTTTTCACTGATTTTTGAAAGGCGCACATGTCGGATGACGAGTATGTGGCGCGTACTAATTTTTGGATTGGACTAGGTCCTCTCCGCGGCAACTAATGAGTTGCATATTTACTCAAAACCTTATGTTAAATTATGTTCTAAAGATTTGTGGAATATTTGGGCTATAAGCCGTGTTTGGGGCATCGTGCCGATCTGTTTAGACCCCTTGGGTGATTTTTACTGTTGTTTTACTTCATTATGTATTGATGATTTCACTCAGCTACAATGTGCATATTGTTTTCGAAACTCAGCATGATTGACACCACTTTGAGATTTAAACTGATGATTCAGGTCGAGTACCCTGATTTATTGATTCTCCCAAGGGGACTTTTGAGTGGTTCTGCTGAGTGTGGACGAGGGCCAAGAGTGATGGTAAGGTGCTGAGTGATATTAGCGCTTGGGCTGAAGGAGCCCCTCCGGAGTCTGTACACACCCCCAGTGAGCGCCCAGAGTGCCGAGTGATTGGGAGGCATGAGTGACTGTGAGGTGTTGAGGGACTGATTCTGAGTGACTGCGAAGCATGACCGAGGGGCTGATTATGATTCATGTTTTTCCCGAGGGACTACTTATGATTTTACTACTTTCACGCTGAGCTTATGAAATATGTTTTGCCCGAGGGGCCTCTATATGATTCGTTTCATTTTTATATTAAACCTTTCGGTTGAAGTTGTTGAAAAATATACATTTTCAAAGGGTTTTTCTGAAGTTGTTTTTAAGGCAGGACGATTTCATATATCTATGATATACTATTGGAAAGATAGGCTGTGTATATTATGATTTGACGGCATTGATTTTATGTGTTTCCTTGCCTCTTAGACTTGATTTATTTTCATTACTACTGAGTTGGCGTACTCACATTACCCTCTGCACCTCTATGTGCAGATTCAGGTGCAGACATCGAGTATTAGCCAGTTATTCCGCGCGGAGTCAGATTTGCGGGATATAGAGGTAGTTGTTCAACGTCTGCAGCATCTCTTTTTTTTCCCCTTATTGATGTATCTAGATTTCATTTGGAGGTTTTTATTATGATAGTATATTTTGGCTTATTCTTCTAGATGCGCATGACTTGTTGGCTCCGGGTTTTGGGGTTGGTGGAACTGTTTATTGACCTACTTATTTTAGAAACTCTGTATATTTATGAAATGCTTGGATTTTGATTGGGATTTTGAAAGAAATTGTGAGCATGTGGTTATTGGCTAGCCTAATTCCATTATAGGCACCATCACGGCCGGTATAGATTTGGGGTCGTGACAGTTTGGTATCAGAGCCTAAGTTACATAGGACTCAATGGTCATTAGCAGGTTTAGTAGAGTCTTGTGGATCGGTACGGAGACGTCTGTACTTATCTTCGAGAGGCTGCCGAAATTTTAGGAAACATTTCTATCTTTCTTGAACTCTTTCATGCTGATTTATAGATTCTTGAAATATGAACTTACGTTGTTTCATTCTCTCACAGATGGTGAGGACACGCCATACCGATCAGAGTGACCTATCACCTTCTAGATCAACGAGAGGTCGAGGCCGCGGTTGAGGCCGTGGTAGAGGTAGGGGCCAGCCCGTGCAGTAGCCGGGGTAGTGCCACAGGATCCCCCTATCGATCACGATCAGGTTCCCGCCGATGGTGTCCCAGCGTGACAGGCTCAGGCACCAGCAGTGTCTATAGTCATTCCGGGTCTTCTGGAGACCCTGTCTCAGATATTGACAGTATGCACCAGTTTGGCTCAGACAGTCGCCATGTCTTCTACTGCCACTACAGCTTAGGCCGGGAGAGACAATCAGACTCCAGCTGCCCGGGCACCTGAGCAGGCTGCACAGGGTATTCAGGCACCGGGAGCAGCTTGAGCTCAGCTAGTTGCTCCGGTCCAGGATTATGTGGTCCCTGTTATCCCTGAGGACGAGCAGCGCAGGTTGGAGAGATTCAGCAAACTTCAGCCTCCGACTTTCAGCGGTTCAGATGGCGAGGATGCCCAGGTATTTCTAGATAGGTGCCAGAGGATACTGCGTACCGCGGGTATTTTGGAGACCAGTGGGTTCTCATTTGTTACATTCCAGTTTGCGGGTGTTGCCCTTACTTGGTGGGAGTCATTCGAGAGGCGTAGGCCGGTTGGTTCAGCACCTCTCACCTGGCAGCAGTTCTCCACGATCTTTTTGGAGAAGTATGTTCCTCAGTCCCACAGAGAGGAGTAGCGCAGGCAGTTTGAGCAGCTACGCCAGGGAGAGTTATCAGTTACTCAGTACGAGATGAGGTTCTCCGATTTAGCTAGGCATGCTTCTGAGATTGTCCCTACTGATAGGGAGAGGGTGAGGAAGTTTGTGGATGGTCTTTCTTATCAGCTTCGGTTGCTTATGACACGGGAGAGAGTATCGGGTGCTTCATTCGAGCAAGTTATTGACATAGCTCGAGATATTGAGTTTGTTCGCCGCCAGGAGCGGGAGGGGAGGGAGGCCAAGAGGCCTCGTGGTTCGGGCAGTTCCAGTGGTGCTCCCTTCAGGGAACAGTTTCAGCAGAGTAGGGGTCATTCATTCAGGCCTCCTCAGTCAGGCCGCCCAGTATATAGTGGTTCATCTTCGGGGCAGGGTCCCCGTGGTTTTCAGTCAGGCCGCACTTCATTTGGTGACCTCCCAGCTCAGAGTGAAGCTCGAGCACCCCCAGTTCAGGTTTCTTCTATGCATGAGTCCTCCAGTGGACGTACAGGTGCTAAGGGTTTCTATCAGTACCCGCCTCCAGCTCCAGGGAGTTTCTTTGAGTGTGGAGAGTTCGGGCACGTGTGGAGGAAGTGTCCCCGCCGTTCCGGTGGATCTTCTCAGCAGAGGGGCCAGCCCTCGACTTCATCTCCAGTCACTTCACCACCCGCCCAGGCAGCCAGGGGTGGTGGTCAGTCAGCTAGAGGCCGCCCTAGAAGGGGAGGTCGAGCAGGGGAGGTCAGGCTCGCATGTATGCATTTCCAGCCAGGCCGGATGCTATGGCCTCAGATGCCGTGATCGCAGGTATTGTCTCAGTCTGTTGTCGTGATGCCTTGGCTTTATTTGACCCTGGTTCTACATATTCCTATGTTTCTTCATATTTTGTCGGTTTTCTAGATGAGCCCCGTGAGTCTCTAGTCACCTATGTTCATGTGTCGACTCCGGTGGGCGATACTGTTGTTGTGGACCGTGTGTATCGGTCGTGCATGATATCTATCGGGGGTCTGGTGACCCGAGTGGACCTACTATTACTCAGCATGGTCGATTTTGACGTGATATTGGGCATGGATTGTTTATCTCTGTGCCATGCTGTTCTTGATTGTCACGCTAAGACCGTGACCTTAGCTATGCCGGGGCGTTCGAGGGTCGAGTGGAGAGGTTCTTCCGAGTATATGCCTAGCAGGGTGATTTCTTACCTGAAGG
>ML343102.1:0-91063 GCA_005239505.1 Nicotiana paniculata | reverse complement strand
TATATACATATATATATATATATATACATATATATATATACTAATAATAATAATAATAACAACACCCACCTTCCCCATTTCACTCATGCCTCACCCCGACAAATCCTAACTAACCACCCACGACCCCCACGTCCAAAACTCCAGACGCACATACACATATAAAACTCCTTCTACAAAATCAAAAAGAGGGAGAGAGGGGAGCGAAGGTTGAGTTTTTATTTTTCTAAATTTCGGATGAATTCACTCTGAGTTTTTTTTTAGGTGATTTGGCCGTAAATCGTTGCCGTGCTGTTTCTATTTCGCTGAGCTTTATTAGCCGTTACTCGACATCCTTTTCGGTTGATTCCTTTGCCGTTTTAGTTGTTTTCCGATCATAGGTATGTTCACATGTCTCTATTACTTTAATTTGAAACCATGAATGAAGGTTGAGTTGTTCATTCTTTACGCTAATAGATCCATGTAAAAAAAAAAGAATTTCAAGTTGGTTTTGTTTGTTCACTGTTTGTCGTCGGCATGTATATTTTCAGATTTATGAGTAAATATTTGTTCCGAGACATGTTGTAATGAGACGAAATGTCGGTTTAAAGTCTACAACTCATTCTGCTACGACAGTTCAATAAATGTTGCCGATGAATCCCTTTCTTTGTTAACATGCTTTTGCATATGATTCTATTTTGTTTATCAATTGCTATGGTGGAAAGAGGTATTGATATTGTCATGTAATATTTTTTAATCTTTGCCTTTTTGTTATATAATCATTTAATTACTTTACATAATTGCCCATTTTTTTTATACTGAGTAATTTTCGTTACTGATTCTGTGGCATGACATTCGGTGAATTTTAGCGCTTTGTAAGGATTTGACTGTTGAAAACGTACATGTCCATTCCAAATTCTAGCAACAGAAAAGAAAACCAAAGAAGGAGTTTTTTTAAGCTTTACATTAACGTTTAAACCAAAAAAAAAGAAAAAGAAAAAAAAAAGAGAAAAAGAATATGAAGTGGTATAATCTGTTGGAATTTATTGCCATCCATCCTCTTATATCGTGTGTGGAATGGCTTTGTATATGGATCAAAGGAGTGGGGAAAAGTCGAAACATATTAGTAATTAATGGTTCTCATGTTTTACCGTAATTGTGTATACGTTCGTGACACATAATTATGAAAATTTTTATCGAAGTATGCGTCCGCGCAACTTTGGCCAAATATTCTTTTTATAATTAAGCGTGACAAGTTGTGTACACGTATGCGTGACATGACTTAAGCGTCGATTTTCAAATAAATTCAAGGTACGCGTTCGCGCGACTTTGGCCAAAATTTTCTTAAATAATTTAAGTGTCGTGAATTGTGTACATGTACGCGTGACATAATTTTTGACGCATCAATTCAAGCGGGTACACGCATATGTAACCCGTGTTAACATAATTCCTTAAATACAATTGAGTAATAAAAAGCGGTAAAATATATATATATATATATATATATATATACACATAGGTACTAAAATCAATAATTAAACATTTAGGCCAAGTTTAGTCATTAAGCGACCGTGCTAGAACCACGGGACTCGGGAATGCCTAACACCTTCTCCCGGGTTAACATAATTCCTTACTCGGATTTCTGGTTCGCAGACAATTTTAATAGAGTAAAAATTCCTCGATTTTGGGATTTCTAATAAGTAAATGGTGTCCCGGAACACCGTAAAAATCCGGGTGGCGACTCTGAAACAAATAAATAATCCCATTTTTGATTATGTCACTTAAATTGGAAAAACTCCCCCTTTCGGGAAAAAAGGAGGTGTGACACAGACTCTGAAGGACAGTCGGCTATATGCAAAGTTTTTAATTGTGAGTTCTGGTTGAGTTCAGTTGCATTCCTGGGTCATGTCGTATCAGCAGATGGTATTCAGGTTGACTCAAAGAATATTGAGGCAGTCAAGAACTGTCCTAGACTAGCATCAGCAACAGACATTCAGAGTTTCTTGGGATTGGAAGGCTATTATCGTCGGTTCATGGAGGGGTTCTCATCTATTGCAGCCCCGATGACTAGGTTGACCTAGAAGGGTGCCCAGTTCAGATGGTCGGACGAGTGTGACGCGAGCTTTCAGAGGCTCAATACAGCTCTGACTACGGGACCGGTATTAGTTTTTCCCACAGGCTCAGGGCCTTATACAGTCTATTGCGATGCTTCCCGTATTGGTCTTGGTGTGGTGTTGATACAGGATGGCAAGGTCATTGCTTATGCTTCGAGGCAGTTAAAGATTCATGAAAAAAAACTATCCATTGCATGATTTGGAGTTGGCAGCCATTGTCCATGCATTGAAGATTTGGAGGCACTATCTGTATGGGCTGGCTTTTGAGGTGTTCACGGATCATAAGAGTCTTCAGCACTTGTTCAAGCAAAAGGAGTTGAATTTGAGGCAGAGAAGGTGATTGGATTTGTTGAAATATTATGATATTACCATCTTATATCACCTGGGAAAGGCCAATGTGGTGGCCGATGCTTTGAGTAGGAAGTCAGCTAGTATGGGCAGTCTTTCTTTTATTCCGGTCAGTAAGAGGCCAGTTGCTTTGAATGTTCAGGCTTTGGCCAATCGATTTGTGAGGTATGATATTTCTAAGCCTAGTTGAGTGTTGGCTTGTACGGCCGCTCGTTCTCCATTATTAGAGCGTATTCGTGATCGGTAGTTTGATGATCCCCATTTGTGTCCTTAGAGACACGGTGCAACGCGGAGGTGCCAAGCAGGTGACCTTAGATGATGGTGGTGTTTTGAGATTTCATGGGCGAGTTTGTGTGCCTAATGTTGTTGGGATGCGAGAGTTGATTTTAGAAGAGGCCCATAGTTCCCGGTACTCTATTCATCCGGGGGCCATGAAGATGTATCAGGATTTGCGGTAGCATTATTAGTGGCGTAGAATGAAGAAGGATATTTTGGCATATGTGGCGCGGTGTTTGAATTGTCAACAGGCTAAGTATGAGCATCAGAGGCCTAGTGGTTTATTTTAGAAGATTGAGCTTCCTGAGTGGAAGTGGGAGAGGATCACTATGGACTTTGTTACTGGACTTCCATTGACCCGGAAGAAGTTCAATACAGTTTGGGTCATTGTTGATAGGCTGACCAAGTCAGCGCATTTCATTCCTGTGGAAGTTTCCTATTCATCTGAGAAGTTAGCTAAGAACTATATCCGGGAGATTGCTCGCCTTCATGGTGTGCCGGTATCTATCATTTTGGACCAGGGCGCGCAGTTTACCTCGTGTTTCTGGGGAGCAGTTCAGCGAGAGTTAGGAACCCAGGTGGAGTTGAGCACAGCATTTCATCCTCAGACGAATGGGTAATCCGAGCGGACTATTCTGATATTGGAGGATATGCTCCGAGCTTGTGTTATTGACTTTGGAGGATCATGGGATCAGTTCTTGCCTTTAGCAGAGTTTGCCTACAACAACAGCTACCAGTCGAGTATCCAAATGGCTCCTTATGAGGCTTTATATGGTAGGCGGTGTCGATCTCCATTTGGATGGTTTGAGCCAGGAGAGGCTCGGTTGATGGGTACAGATTCGATTCAAGAGGCCTTGCACAAGGTTAGGATCATTCAGGATAGGCTTCGTACAGCTCAGTCCAGACAAAAGAGTTATGCAGATCGTAAGGTTCGAGGTGTGGCTTTCATGGTTGGTGAGCGAGTATTGCTCCGAGTATCGCCTATGAAGGGTGTGATGAGATTTGGGAAGAAGGGCAAGCTTAACCCTAGATTCATTGGCCCGTTTGAGATTCTTTATCGAGTGGGAGAGGTGGTTTATAGACTTGCATTGCCACCTAGCTTATCAGCCGCACATCCAATTTTTCATGTGTCCATGCTTTGGAGGTATCACGGCGATCCAGCCCACGTGTTAGATTTCAGTACTGTCTAGTTGGACAAGGACTTAGCTTATGAGGAGGAGCCGGTAGCTATTTTAGACCTGCAGAATCGTCAGTTGAGATCAAAGAGTTTCCCTTCTGTTCATGTTCGGTGGAGAGTTCAGCCTCCTAAGGCATCAACCTAGGAGTCCGAGTCCAGTATGTGGAGCCGTTACCCTCATTATTTCCTGACTGAGGTACTTCCTTCTTCTATCCATTCGAGGACGAACGGTTGTTTTAGAGGTGGAGAATGTGATGACCCAAAGGGTCATCACCTATTTTATTACCTATTTCGTACTTCTGAGGCCTTGAAAACCTCATTTGTAGTTGCCTCAATTTGCATGCGTAGTCCAGGCGCGTAGTCAGACAGCTTAAATATGAAATTCTATGAAAAATGCTAGGACTTGATAATAAAATGAATAAATTGACTACGGTCAACATTTTGGGTAAACGGACCCGGACCCATGATTTGACGGTCCCAGAGGGTCCGTAGGAAAATATGGGACTTGGGTGTATGCCCGGAACCGAATTTCGAGGTCCAAAGCCCGAGAAATGAATTTTGAGTGAAATTGTTTTCCAAAAATATTTAAGGAAATTGAAAATGAAATCTGATTAGAAAGTGATGGTATCGGGCCCATATTTTTGTTTCGGCGCCCGCTATGGGTCTTATATATGTTTAAGCGCTTTCTGTAAAGTTTGGTTAAAAACGGGTTTCGTTTGGCGTGTTTCATACTTGAAATGGGAAATTTGTGGTTTTGTGAAATTTGATAGAATTCATGGAATTTGAGGTTTAATTCGATGTATATGATGTTATATTGGCGATTTGAATGCTTGAATAAGTTTGTAGGATGTTGTTGAGTCAGTGCATGTGATTTGTTAGGAGTCTCGAGGGCTCGGGAGTGTTTCGGAGGTGTCTCGGAGTGATTTTGAACTTAGGAAAATTGTTGGATTTTGCTTCAGCTCTTGCAGGTCCCTTATGTTCTTCGCGATCGCGAAGACTCTTCCGCGTTCTCAAAGCTTTAAGTTTTCCTTCATCGCGTTCGCGTCCCTAACCTCACAATCGCGTAGGGTTAATTGAATCTGAAGCCCTTTTTTCCTCTTCGCGTTCGCGTACAGTTAACCGCGATCGCGTAGCTTTACAAGTCTCCTTCATCGCGTTCGCGTGATGTCCCACGCATTCACAAAAGTCAACTTCTGGACCCCAGTTTTTTTAACTCTTCGCGATCGCGTCCTCGCTTCCGCGATCGCGATGGTCTATCCAGTCTACCCTTCGCGAATGCGACCTCCCTTCCACGATCGCGAAGGGCAATTTTTCCCAGTGGTATATAAATATTTCCAGAACCAGTAGCTACGGGATTCACTTAGAAATAACGAACTTCTTCTTCTCCAAAGCCCTTAGGCATCCATTGAACCCATCCTTCACCAAAACTTCTTGGATTAGTAAATTTTAACTCATTTCCTTCATTTTTCATCTATAATTAATGAATTCCTAAGCCTAAAACATGCAAATTAGAGTTGAAAATCTGGAATTTGGGTAGAGTTAGGCCCTTTTGAATTTTCTTCATAAGACCTCGTTTTGGGGTCGAATTTGAAAACAAATTAAATATTCGGACTCGTGGGTGAATGGGTAACATTGTTTTGCTCCGAGCCTTGTGTTTGGACCAAGCGGGCTCGGGGTCGAATTTTGATAATTTTGGAGAAATGCTAGGAAATGGATAATTAGGCCATGTAATTGAATCATTGAATCCTTATTGATATACTTGAGCTTATTATGTCTAGATAATATCATTCCGGAGTTGAATTCTAAAGGAAAGGCGGTGTTAGAGGGTTGATTGCTATACTTTGGACCCGAGGTAAGTATTTGGCCTAACCTTAGCTTAAGGGAATAAGATTTGAGTATTATTTGCTATTTTCTAATTGTCCAATACGATGTATAGGCATGGTGACGAGTATCTATACATTGGTGTCTAGCATGACCGTGAGTCCCAATATTGTGAATATTCCGATTTTGTTGTAATTCCTATGCTTAATTGATGATCCCTATATGATGTAAATGAGCATGTGAAGGAAATTGAAATCTTTAAACATCTTTGGAGTATTGGCTCAAGTTGTGAAACGAATAATTAATATATATGACGTAATTACATCTTTGGAGCATTGGCTCAAATTGTGAAAACGCATAATGAAGATATATGAGGTAATTACATCTTTGGAGCATTGGCTCGAATTGTGAAAACACATAATGAAGATATATGAGATAATTACATCCTTTGGAGCATTGGCTCAAGTAATAAAGTAAATCATGGAAGTGAAAGTGAAAGAAAGAGAAAGAGTTGTTGAAATGTTCCCTTGCCGGGATTCGATTGTTTAATTGATGTTCCCTTGCCGGGGATTTGATTGTTTAATTGATTTTCCCTTGCTGGGATTTGATAGTTTAATTGATGTTCCCTTGAGGGATTTCTATTTTCACTCTATTTATGTCCTTGCCCTTTTTTGTGATTGATGTTTGGGTAAGGAAGAGTGTTAAAGCACGAAGGGTGATGTCATGCCGTGTTTTATATTTATTATGCACGAGGGGACATTCCGTACCGTGTTTATATTGTTGTTATGCATGAGGGGACATTCCGTGCCATGTTTATATTGTTATTATGCACGAGGGGACATTCTGTGCCATGTTTATATTGTTATTATGCACGAGGGGACATTCTGTGCCATGTTTATATTGTTATTATGCACGAAGGCACATTCCGCGCCATGTTTATATTGTTATTAAGCACGAGGGGACATTCCGTGCCATGTTTTACATTGATTATGCATGAGGGGACATTATGTGCCCTGTTTATATTGATTATGCACGAGGGGACATTGCGTGCCGTGTTTTACATTGCTATTATGCACGATGGGTCATGTCGTGCCGCATCTTTCACTATTTAATCTGTGTTGTCATTTCCCGTGATTATTTTCAGATATTTCAGACTGTTGTTTTTGGTTCTGTCATTTCAGTATTTGCCATCTCTTACCCCCCCCCCCAGCATGTTTTCCCCATAATTGTATTCTTGTTTAGTTTCTGCGATATTATTGAACTGCACAGGCACACTTTGTTGTCGTGTCTTAGCATCGTCACTACCTCGCCGAGGTTAGGCTCGGAACTTACTCAGTACATGGAGTCGGTTGTACTGATGCTACACCTTCACTTCTTTGTGTTGTGTAGATTACGCAGCCGGACCCGGAGGACATCATTAGTGGCAGTGTCTTCCAGCTATCATAGAGGCTTCAAGGTATACCGGCTGGCATTCGTGGGCCTTGGCGTCTCTTCCATCCCTTTGTCTTCGACTCTGTCTTATTTTTCCTCCAGTTTTAGAGGCAGACATGTATTTCCTTTCAGTTTTGTATTTAGTACTCTTATAGACAGTTCGTGAGTTTGTGACTCCAGGTTTTGGGAAAATAATTTACGCGTTGTTGTATTTTGATGTCCTTATTTAGCTTGAGACCATATTAAATTCCGCTGATTATTGAAAATTGTTTTAGCTTATTCTGTGAAATTGAGATTATTATGCTAGTTTAGCTATACACGTTGGCTTGTCTAGCGAGTTCAACGTTAGACGTCGTCACGGCCCGACGGTGATATTTTGGGGCGTGATAAATATGCTCAAGTCTTGTTTCATTTTCTATCACTATTCACTCCTACGAAGATACTTCAAATGAGGTTGATTTAACGAATGTCTATGATTCCAATTTATATTTCAAACGAAATGGTATAGTTTCCTTGTAAATATTTCGAATGTGTTATAAGCTCTTACGTCTCATGAATAAAAGCTATGGTGTTCCTAAATATCCCAAGTGTTCTTAATGTTCTATGGTCACCCATGGAAAGAAGAAGGAAGTGATAAATATGTACATGAAATGTGGTTGCATGCCAAAATGAGGATTGTGAGGAATTGTATGTTCCCATAGTTTCAACCATAGTATGTATGCTTTTAAAACAATAAATGCAAATGAATTTGATGTTTAGTCCCGGGGGATCTTGAACTTAGATAATGACCTTAAGATGACAAGAGAGTACATAACAAGATGAGAGAGAGATGACATATGCTAAATTATGATGAACCATAAGAAAAGAAATTGGGTCCACATGCCATTGAAATCTACTTATTGATTCACCATACATTTGTTAATGTAATAAGTTTTATTTCTCCATGATGAACATGAACACGAAGTATTTTCGGGAACTTATAACCTTATATGTAATTTTAATCATGACGCTTTGAGCTTATATATGGTTATGTGTATAACTATGGGTTATGATCCTATGGACGGTCTATGAAATACATATTTGTATTGTATAGGTGATCCAATGGATAGTCTATGAAACGCATAAGTGTGTTATATAGGTGATCCTATGGACAGTCTATGAAACGCATAGGTGTATTGTATAAGCGATCCTATGGAAATTCCATGAAATACATAGATGTATTTTGTAGGTGAACTACGGACAGTCGTTGAAACGCATAGGTGTATTGTATAGGTGACCTACGGACAGTCTTTGAACGCATAGGTGTATTGTATAGGTGACCTATGGACGGTTTATGAAATACATAGGTGTATTGTATAGGTGATCCTATAGACGGTCTATTAAACTCATAGGTGTATTGTATAGGTGGTTCTATAGACAGTCTATGAAACGCATAGGCGTATTGTATAGGTGGTCCTGTGGACGATCTATGAAACGCATATGTGTATTGTGTAGGTGAACCCTATGGACAGTATATGAAACACATAGGTGTATAGTATATGTGATCCCTATGTACGATCTATGAAACACATAGGTGTACAATATAGATGAACCATACGGGCGGTTTGGTGAGACACATATCCACACAAACAATAGTTGCCACTTTCATTGCCCTTGTTTGTACATGTTGTTACATATACATTTTATTTTGTATCCCAGACACAACTCATATGGATCGCGTTATTCCAAAATAAGTTTTGATAGGTTCTATGTTATACTCTTCTATGCTACGATGGATTTGTTTTGTTGGTTATTTGCACGCATGATGCATTTCTTTTTGGGACTTTGTGAAATTCGAGCGGGGTGATTCTTTGGGTATTAAATGGTTGATTGCGCCTTTGTTAAGGTCTTTACTATTTGTGCTATATTGTGCCAATCGTTTCTCCATGGTTATGTTCATGCACATTGTATGTTATTGTTGATTTTCGTATGGTTGTTGATTTTGAGCAATCTGTCTTGAGGTATTTCATGTGGAACGGTTTTAGGTTGGAGTCACACATCATAGTGGAGTTAATTTGGGGTATGACCCTTTGTGTTGATTTTGTGTGCGTTTGGTTCTCCCTGTATCACAGGTTTATAGTATTGCGCTTAAGTTAGTACCTGTTCAGCTTAAGGGATGGTTCTCTCGCTTGAGTCTTTTTTCACTTTTGGGTACGTTAGTGTTGTTGCTTATTTGGTGCATGGATTGCATGGTATGTGGTTCTACGTGATATTGGTGTGGCATATCGGTTGAGAAGCTTGTACTGGATGAGCTGAGGTTATTGAACCTGGAATGAACACTAACGGGACAGAGTAAGGTATGCCTAGAGATGTAATGGTGTCACTAGTTAGTTTAGAAATTGTGCTATGGTTCTTATCGGGCGAGGAACCCCCACATGATGTTGATCTAATCGGTGGTTATGAGTTTTTACGTGTTTCTTTCATCATCGGTTGGGTACTATGTTTCACAACAAGGTTTCAGTTGGTATGAGGTTTGTTACTGGCACCAAGTTTGTTAATGGACAACTGTTGTGATCATAAGTTACTTCTATGTGTATACAGTTTATGCGATATATTATGTGACTATGTTTCGGGTTATTGTTATGGCTTGATTCAGCTTATTCAGCTTATACATTCTATGAATTGGAAAATCGGGTCTTGTAGTTGATTCTGGATGTTGGAAATTGGGTTTCAAGGTTTATGGACAAAGGTTGAAGGAAGAATCTTTAGTTATGTCGTGTTGACGGACTTATATAGATTGGGGTAATGTGGGATCACCCCTTGGTATGTGCATGGTAAGGATACGTAGTGATTTGATGGCTTTGGAACGACTCTTGGCACGTTCAAGGACGAAGGTATATTTAAGTCGGGGAGAATGTAACGACCAGATCATTCATTTTTAGAATTTTCATTTAGTTTGGTGGGTTGAGGTCATGAATAGCTTCATATGGTATGTTGTGACTTGCATATATCATTTGTTTTGGTCTTCGAGTTGTTCAGAATTGATTTGGAAAAATGATTCCTAAATAGCAAGCTTTAAGTTGAAAAAGTTGACCAAGTTTGACTTTTGTGTATTTGACCTCGGATCAGAGTTTTGATGGTACCTTAGGCCCGGATGGTGGTTTTGGACATGGGAGTATACCCGGATTTTCATTTGGATATTTCTAGAAGTTTTTGGCGCTAATATGCCAAAGTTGGCAATTTCAAGGTTTGGAAAGTTCACAAGTTTGACCGGGAGTTCACTTTGATATCGGATTCGAATTGTTGTTTCGGGAGTTGGAATAGGTTCTTTATGTAATTTAGAACTTGTGTGAAAAATTTGAGGCTATTCCGAGTTGATTTTCCATGATTTGACACGGGTCTTTGAAGTTGAAAGTTCAAAAGTTATTTAAGTTTGATTGAAGTGTGATTCATTGTTTTCATGTTGTATGTGTGGTTTGAGGCCTCGAGTAGGTCCATGGGTTATTTTGGAACTTGTTAGTATGTTCGAGCGGGGTCTCGGGCTCAGGTAAGCTTCGGGGTAGTTTCGGATCGATTCGCATGGATTTGGTATTCCTTATTGTAGGCGTCTCTGCAGAGAATCGCGATCGCGATGCTAGGCTCACGATCGCGTAGAGAAAATTAGATCGGGCTGTTTTATCTCTTCGTTTTCGCGAGTAATAGGATGCATTAACGGAAGCTTTAGGACTGGAGCTTCGTGTTCGCACTGGTGGATCACGCTCGCGCTAGTTTGCTGGGAGCTGGGGTTTTCTTCTTCGCATTTGCGTGTCATGTTTTTCATTCACGTACCGCTGGCAGCTGTGTGTATCGCGTTCGCGTGCAATGTTTCGCGAACGCTTGAGGTAGTTTCGTGTTTGAGGCATTTGTTCTCACGATCTCAAAGATAATCATGTGGTCGCGATGGGTATTGCTGGAGCAGTGATGTAAAGTACTCTATTTAATACCTTAAGCTCATTTTTATCATCTTTTGGGTTGGGGAGCTCGGATTTGGGCAATTTCGGAGGAGATTTTAGAGGTGTTTTCTACTCGATTTTTACTCTATTCCGTGATTTCATCTATGATTTTGGCATTCGATTGGTGATTTTGAAAGAGAAATTTGAGGTTCTTATCTAGACAGTAAATTTTTAGTGTTGTCGCATTTGAGTGAAATTAGTACGGTTAGGCTCGTAACTGAATAGGGTTGTCGGAATTTATAAGTTTTGTTAGGTTTTTAGTGCGGGCTCGTGTTTGAACTTTTAGTTGAATTTGAGTTTTTATAAAAGATTCGGCCTTTATCGATTGAGTTTGTATCCTATGGCATTATTTGATGTTTTTGAGTTGCGTTTGGCTAGTTTCGAGCGTTCGGAGGTTGATACACACGGGATGACTTTTCTAGAGTGTTGTTTGGCTTGTTTGAGGTAAATATCTTATCTAAACTTTGTTGAGGCCCTAGTTTCCTGAATTATTTATGATAGCTACGTGCTACGAGTGCGCATATGTGGGGTTTGGGACCATGTGCGAGCACCGGGATATTTATCCATCCTCGAGGTAGTGTTTAGGCTATGATATGCCTTGAATTGATTATTAAGTGTTAAGCTATAAAGTTTTTTATATTTGTAACATTTTTATGAACTATTTAAGCCATGTTTGAGGTTACGAAGAAGCTAATTCCCCGAATAAGCTCGGTAATTTCTATTTCTATGACAAAATTGCTTATTTAAGCTCTGATAGCACACTTTGAACATGCCTACACTTTAGCATTTTATTGTACCAGTCCTGGAGCATGAAATCTAATATTTATTCATCATATACATATGTTCTTGTATACTTGCTTCGGTGTGATATCATTTGGACTAGATGCATGTGACTACACCGGGCGGATTATGTTGTTATGCCTATGACCTCGCCAGGAGGAATGTGTTGTTATACCTGTCACTACGCCGCGTATTGTGTTGTGATGCATGTGACCACGCCATGGAGATTGTACTGATATGCTTATGATCACGCCTGGCGAATTGTGTTAATATTCCCGTGACCACACTAGGCGTGTTATGTTGATATGGTTGTGACCACTCCGTGCGTATTTTGATATAGTTTGTGACCACGCCGGGCGGATCCATTAATTGAGCCTATGACCAGGCGGGGCTGACTATCATATTAAACTTATGACAACGTCGGGTGGATTATGAAATTGAGCCTGTGACCCCACCAGGCTGGTAGCATGTTGAATTGTCTATGCTTGTGTAGGGATAGGGATCCATCCCCCTAGGGTCAACTCATGTTTCTCTCTTGATGGTGTACACGTGGATTGTGAGAAACCGACGGGTTTCTGGTTGATGTGAGCTCTTGGAGAGCTATTTACCATTATTAGATCGGGCTGCACACCGCAACATACCTTCACTGTTATTTTGATTGGATTGCGCCGCAACGCACTGGTATGTAGTTATTGCATTTAATATTTACTTGCAATTTCCTTAATTTTTTTCCTGATTTACTTGTATATCTTCCTTGTATGTTTGATTGTTGACTGAGCATAACACCTTAAAACAAAGAATTGTGAGCACCAAGGTGGTTTAACCTGAGATTTTTCCTGATTTGATCATATATATGTTCTATACTTGTTGAAATTATTAACTGCATAGGTGATAGCAAGTATCATTTATAATTCATACTGTTAATACCTCGTCGAGGTTATTTAGGATACTTATTAAGTACATGGGGGTGGTTGGACTCATACTACACTTCTACACCTTGTGTGCAGATCTTGGAGTTAGTGTTGTTGTGCACGTTGGGAGCTGGCATTATAGATATACCTGCTTTCTAGTTATGGCTATCACTTATCCCTGTTAGCTTTAGATTTGAGTTCTTTTCATGTATATTCCGAAAAGATGTTGTAATTATTTCCTTTCAGTTTTGTAAATCTAAGTCTTAGTACCTCATGACTAGTACCACCATTCTTTGGGTTGTTGTATAAAGGTTCAATTATTTCATCATTTCTTTCTCATTAATCTCAGTTGAAATATGTTGCATGTTAGGTGAATTACCTAGCGGGTTGGGGTAGGTTCCATCATGACTAGTGGATTTCGGGTCGTGACAGGAGCATAATCTGAAGACTTCGTGGTGAGCTGCTATGCTTGGGTTCATAGTTTATGGAGTTCTCCTCTGTCATATTTATTGTTTCTCGTTCCAGACAGTATAATGTATTTTAGACGGTGTTTTCTTCCATTGGGTAGATGCACATGATATCATGACACCGGTATTTGGAGGTTACTTTTGATATGTTTGTTTTGTGTTCGATTTATTTTCGCATTTTATCTATCATATGAAAACTAGACTTTATTTATATTTTCTTGTTATAGTTGTATGTTAGTGTTGATTCACCTAGTTTGCGTGTTAGGTGCCATCATGACCCCATGTGAGATTTTGGGTCGTGACATGGAATGAAAAAAAAGCTATTTCTAAGCTTGGCCTCCAATATTTTCCTTTCATTTTTTGATATGTTGGCAATTGTATTTACAAACTGAATTTCATATCATCATTTAATATCTTTGTATAAGGGAAAACCGAGGAAGGCCAATTTTAAGGCTTCTACAGCATTCCGATCCTCGACCTCGATTGTATCAGAGCAGAATCTGAAGTTCAACCCCGAGGTGCATTCCTCGAGGAAGTATTCGGAGGGATCGATATACCTCGAGGCAGGTTAAAGATCTAAGACCGTCATAAGAAGGCGCGAAATTCCCAAGGGCACATGGTTATATCTCACAACGCCTGCAAAGATAGTACAAGTCCGTACTGGACATTGAATAGTTGTACCAGCTGCATTTCTTTGTAATAATTACAAATGTTCTATGTTGGGATTCCCCCTATTATATAAAAGGGGACCCTTTTAATTTTGTAGGATATACGATATTCAATACAAGAACAAGAACATTCTCTGCTCTCTAACTCAAACATTCTCTACAATTGTTCCATAGATTTATTGCTTTCAATTAATCGTGTTCATTGATTGTTCTTCACTTATTGCTCATTTATTATCATAAAGAGTCCATCTTTGAGGCCCTCAATACTGTTATATCTTCATTGACCGCTCTCTGTCGAGCACTCGAGTTCGACCTCGAGGCCATGTTTTGACCAGCTCGAGACCGCGTCTCTCAATAGCTCGGCCTGCATATCACTACTTTCCTTTGTTATTATCATACTTGCCTTAATTATATTTAGCATTTATTGCCTAACAAATAGTATTAAAATAGATCACATATTTTTAGAACAACAAAATCTAATATAATTGTAATTACCATTTTCACTGTAAACAGTTTGGCGCCCACCGTGGGGCTAAAAATAATAGTGATTGTTTACTGCTGGTTTTCTAAAAACACAAGTTATTCTTCACACTTTTTCTTGACCAAGAATCTTTTATTTTAGGTCAAAATGTCTAACTCAGTGTATGCGCATGAAAACAACAACATTGAACTTCATTGAGAGAACGGTGCAGCTGCCTCACTGGTAATTTCTTTTCTCTTAAATAACATTCAAATTAAAAGTTTGCTCATGGATCCATGTAGCTCGGCCAATAAAATCGGATCGGGGGTCGTAGAGCAGCTCAGACTGCTCGACCAAATCATTCCCGATTCTCAAGCTCTCAATGGGTTTAACATGACGAGGGAAACAACGAAGGGGGAAATTATCCTCTCAGTCAATGTGTTTGGTACAGTTCAGGATACCAAGTTTTATGTCATCGAGGGTAACACGAGATACAACGACCTGCTTAGAAGGCCATGGATAAATAGCATGAGGGCGGTACCATCGACTCTCCATCAGATGTTGAAGTCCCTACTAAAGATGGCGTAAAAATGGTGTATGGAGAGCAACACGCGGCAAAGGAAATGTTCACAGTACATGGTATGGCACCGGCGCCCATATACTCCACATCGGAGGGGTCAGAAGATAAACAGGTCCCTGAGGATGATGAGAAGACTTCATCACTCCTCGAACCTTCATTGCCCCCGAAGAATCAGACGCGACCAAATCAACGGTCGAAGAACTGGAGCAAGTTTTTTTTATGGAACATCTCCCAAATCAAAAGGTATACCTAGGAACGAGATTAACCCCCGAACTCAGGAAGAAACTCATTCAATTTCTTATTAACAACATTTATTTCTTTGCTTGACCCCACTTATACACGACAGGGATCCCACCGGAAATAACCACCCATCGGCTAATTGTCGACCCCAGGTTCAAACCGGTGAAGCAAAAATGGAGGCCTCAGTCCTAGGTAAAACATGAATTCGTCAAAGATGAGGTAATGAAACTCCTCAAAATAGGGTTCGTCAGGGAAGTAAAATATCCCGAATGATTGGCCAATGTAGTATTATTTCCCAAAAAGGGGAACAAATTAAGAATGTGCGTAGATTATAAAGACTTAAATAAAGTATGCCCTAAAGATTCATTCTCGTTTCCCAACATCGATCGCTTGATTTATGGAAAGGCTTCCCATGAGATCCTCACCTTTATCGACACCTACTCCGGATATAATCAGATTCAAATGAACCCCGAGGATAGGGAAAAAACTTCATTCATCACGAAGTATGGCACATACTGCTACAATGTAATGCCCTTCAGGCTAAAAAAATGCAGGGGCCACGTACCAACACTTAGTTAATAAGATGTTCGAACATCAAATAGGAAAATCCTTGGAAGTTTACATTTATGACATGCTAGTTAAGTCCCTGCGCACAGAGGACCATTTGACTCATTTGCAGGAAACTTTCGACATCCTTAGAAGCTACAACATGAAGCTCAACCTCGAGAAATGCGCTTTCGGCGTAGGTTCGGGAAAATTTTTAGGCTTAATGGTATCAAACAGGGGGATTGAAACAACCCTGACAAAATTAAGGCAATCAAAAAAATCACGGTGCTAAACAATGTGAAGGCCGTACAGCGGCTGACCAGGCAGAAAGCGGCGTCAGGCTGATTCATCTCGAGGTCATCAGATTGGAGCCATCACTTTTTCTCCCTACTTAAAAATAAAAACAACTTTGAGTGGACTCCGGAGTTCCAGCACGCCTTGGAGGAGTTAAAGTTGTATCTCTTAAGCCCACCTTTGCTCCACACTCCAAAGGAGGACGAAATATTATACTTGTACTTAGAAGTGTCCGAGGTAGCGGTAAGTGGCGTGTTGGTTTGAGATGAGCAAGGTACGCAATTCCATGTATAATATATGATTCGAACCTTGGGAGACGTTGAAACCAGGTATCCACACTTAGAAAAATTAGCTCTTGCATTAATAAGTGCATCTCGAAAATTGAAGACTTATTTTCAATGCCATCGTATATGTGTTTTAACGGCATATCCTCTTTGAAATATATTGCATAAACCCAAATTATCAGGCCGACTGGACAAATGGGCCATCGAACTCGGGGGATATGATATCGAGTATCAGCCCCGAACGGCTATCAAGTCCCAAATTTTGGCGGACTTCGTGGCCGACTTTACGCCCGCCCTTGTGCCCAAGGTAGAAAAATAACTTTTACTAAAAATGGGCACATCATCAGGGGTGTGGACCTTATTCACCAACGGTGCCTCAAACGTGAAAGGATACGGGCTCGGCATAGTTCTTAAGCCACCTACAAGTGGCATGATTAGACAATCTATAAAAACTGCAAAGTTGACTAACAACGAAGTCGAGTATGAAGCTATGGTTGCAGGTCTCGAATTGGCCAAAGGCCTAGGAGCGGAAGTCATCGAAGCAAAATGTGATTCCCTTCTGGTAGTAAATCAGGCAAATGGGAGCTTCGAGGTTCGAGAGGACAGGATGCAATGATACCTAGACAAACTTCAAGTCACTTTGCATCGTTTCAAAGAATAGACTTTTGTCCACATACCCCGAGAGCAAAACAGCGAGGCCGATGCACTCGCAAACCTGGGATCATCCGTCGAGGAAGATGACATACTCCCAAGGGCTGTTGTTCAGCTATCCAAATTGGTGATTAAAGAAGGCCATGCCGAAATCAACTCCACCAGCATGACATGGGATTGGAGAAATAAGTACATCGATTATTTGGGAAGGGGAAGCTACCCACATACCCAAAAGAATCAAGGGTCCTTCGGACCAAAGAAGCTCGATTTTCACTCGACGAGAATGGAACTCTATAAGGAAGAACCTTTGATGGGCCCCTAGCAGTATACTTGAGACCGGGAGACACTGGTTATGTGCTCCGAGAAATCCACGAGGGCACCTGCGGAAATCCCTCTGGTGCCGATTCCTTAATTCGAAAGGTGATCAGAGCAGGTTACTATTGGGACAGCATGGAAAGGGACACCAAAGAATTCGTTCGAAAATGTGACAAGTGTCAAAGATTTGCACCAATGATCCACCAACCCGGTGAACAGCTACATTCAGTCTTATAAGATGGCCATTCATGAAATGGGGAATGGACATCGTCGATCCCCTACCAACGGTGTCTGGTAAAGCTAGATTTATTCTATTTATGACTGACTACTTCTCAAAATAGGTGGAAGCACAGGCCTATGAGAAGATAAGAGAAAAAAAAGTCATCAACATCATCTGGGATCGCATCATGTGGCGATTCGGGATCCCCTTCGATATAACATGTGATAACGGGAAGCAGTTCATCGGAGGAAAAGTTTCTCGAGGATCACAAAATCAAAAGGATCCTATCAACGCCGTACCACCCATGTGCAAATGGTCAGGCCCTGTCCAAAAACAAGACCATCATTCAAAACTTGAAAAAGAAGTTACAAAATGTGAAAGGAAAATGGAGAGAAATGCTACCCGAGGTGCTATGGGCATATCGGATAACCTCTAAATCGAGCACAAGAGAGACGTTGTTCTCTTTGGTATATGGATCCGAGGCTTTGATACATGTCAAGGTCGGAGAGCCAATCGCCAGATTCCGAATGCCACTGAGGACTCAAATAATGAGGCCATGACTACATCCCTTGAACTATTAGATGAAAAGCGAGAAGCTTCACTGGTCCGGATGGCCGCCCAAAAACAAAGGATCGAAAGATACTATAACAGGAGAACAAACCTCCGACATTTCGGAGTAAGGGACTTAGTCCTAAGGAAAGTCACCCTAAACACTCAAAACCCTAATGAAGGGAAGCTAAGCCCAAGCTGGAAAGGATCGTACCGCTTCCTTGGAGTAATCGGCAAAGGGTCCTACAAACTCGGCACCATGGAAGGCGAGCAACTTCCAAACAATTGGAACATATCAATGCTCAAACGTTATTATTGCTAAGGTATAACCTTCTTCCTTTTCATTTTGTGCTTCACACTAATTTTTTACAAGTGTCTGATGGAAGGCACCGCAACACCCTTCGACTTGAAGACCTTGGGTTTTAAAGCATGTGTTGTACTCTATTCCTTCGCTTGGGTTTTATCCCACTAGGGTTTTACCGGCTAGGTTTTTAACGAGACAACATCTATATGCTACCTAAGGAGAACTCAAAAAGTATTCAAGGCTTCTCTTCAATCAACCTCAAATACCGAGGGGCATCCCCCCGGGAGATCACCTCTAAAGAAATTAAAATATGCCAAAGAGGGTCTCGACAGAAGAATGATGTATCGGACCAAACGGTCGGATGAACCGTTTCCACGTAGAAAAATCAAACCCTCGATGGCGAAAACATGTATACTTGTACCAAGTAATCAAAGGAGAATATTTTAGCATAAAAATTTCCCTAACACTCGGGGACTGACATCAAAAACTCGAAGCCATAAGACCTCAGGGCCGGCAACTTTGAGCTCATAGCCCTCAATGAGGCAATATCGCATCTGTAAGACCTCAACGAGGCATGCTCAAACTTGTAATCCCTCAACGAGGAAACGTCAGATCTGTAAGACCTCAACAAGGCATGTTCAAATTCATAAGCCCTCAATGACGCGATTTCAAATTTGTAAGACCTTAAGAAAGGCATAACCCCCACTCGGGGACTGTCCTCGACAGTCGGCTCATCAAGCTATCAAACTTGAAACCGTAAGACCTTAATCAGGAAACTTCGAGTTCATAATCCCTCCATGAGGCACCAATGTAAGCCCTCCATGAGGCAATATCACCAATGTAAGCCCTCCATGAGGCAATATCAACAATGTAAGCCCTCCACGAGGCAATATCAACAATGTAAGACCTACATGAGGCAACATCAAGTTTATAAAACCTTAATGAGGCAACATCAAAAAGTTTTCTATTTTCACAAGGAACGGCTTCAGAACCAAAAAGTTTCGATGTCCCGGGGAATGTCATCGACAGTCACCCTATCGAGCCATTAAAAACTCGTAGCCATAAGACGGGCCGGAAACTTCGAGCTCATAAGCCCTCAATAAGGCAATATCAAACCTGTAATATCTCAAGGAAGGCATGTACAAACCTGTAAGACCTCAAGCAAGGCATGTACAAATTTGTAAGACCTTAAAAAGGCATAATCCCGATATCAAAGTCAAGGCTATATATTCGAACTTGTAAGACCCCTAAAAAGCCATACCCTCGATATAGATACCGAGGCTACCTCACTCGGGGACTAAAATTCTACGGCCAAATACAATTACTACGGTCATAAGGCTCCGGCCAAACCAACACGACTCGGAGACGTCTGACCGTCGCCATAAAATCAACAGGCCTCTAATTACTTCGAAAAATACTTTGAAAAGAACTGGTTAATCAGGATTCGCTCGATATAAACAAAAAAGCTTCGATCATATCAGCTCCGACAATAAAGGCTTCAAAAATTCAGCCATCGAGCGAAACCTTCTGAGGTGCTCACTTATCGTCACATAACTGCTCATAATCGAGGTTCTTTCGAGCTGTCGAAGAGTCGGACGAACACAAACACTTCAAAAAGTCTTTAACAAGGGAAACTATAGCCATACTAAAGGTCATACCGACCCAATGCGTAAGAGCCTAAGCGCCAGCCATATTAAAGGTCGTATCGACCTAATGCATAAGAGCCTAAGCACTAGCCATATTGAAGGTTGTACCGGCCCAATGCGTAAGAGCCTAAGCGCGAGCCTAAAGAGCCTCAAGACCGATCTAAAACACCTAAGGGTCTATGAGCTCGAGTCAAAACCCGACTCGAAGACTGAGCCCTAAGCGGTTAACTATAAAAGCGTATAAGGGCCAACGCGTAAGAGCCTACGGGCCAGCCTAAAGCGCCTAAGGGCCAATGCATAAGAGCCTACGGTCCAGCCTAACAATCCTCAAGGCCAATTTATAAACCTAAGGGTTTTTTACCTCGAAGTCCAACCTATCAGAATAATCATCAACAAGCATCAAAGTCTATTCCAAGAAACTAGGAAAAAACAAGGAGTAACGAAAATCCTTTTATATATGATAAAGGTTCACAAAGCATATTTACAAAGCTCAAAGTCGGAGCCCTTGCATAGGGAAAAATAACAAATGAAAACCTAATCTACCGCCAAGGTGTGCCTTCAATGGCTCCCTCGGAGGTTATTCCTTCAGCGGCATGGCCATCGGCCTCCAGGTCTTCAACGGTCTCTTCCCCCTTAGGGACTTCGCCTTCATCTTCATCATCTTATGAGCCACTGCTCGGATCCTCTTTGAAAGCAAGCAAGGCCGCCGATTCCTCTTCTAGGGTCTTCAACCTCTCAGTCTTAGCAGACAAATCGAGGCCCCTTACATGTATATCCTCGAGAGCCTGCCTCCAAGACTTTAATCGGGCATGCTCTAGGGTTCGGGCATGTTCAAGCTAGGCCTCCTCAAAGGTTTCCTAGACTGGACATTTGCAGTAGCAGCATCGTCTTTGTACGAGGTTATGAGCGCGTCGTCTTCAGCCTTAATTGAAGATAGTGCGGTGACCGATTCAGCATAGAGGTCCTTGTACTTACTACTCTCTGCCCTTGCATCCCGAAGGCGATGCTCAATCGAGGATAACGTCTCTTGGAGGGTATCTCTCTAAGAGTTTATCTCGTACACACACTTCTTAAGTCCAGGGATCTCAGCATCCCAGGATCTGAACCCTTCCCGCATCAGGGCATCTTTGTCCTTAAGATGCAAAGATCAGCCCGAAAGTGTTAAGTGCTGAGATCGGGCAAGAACAAAATCAAAACATACGAAGACTATGTTACCTGCTCATCAATATTGCTCCATTCTCGAGATACCATTTCTAAACGAGCTCGGAGGTCAAGAATTTCTTCCTCCCTTTTGGAAAAAAGAGTCGTGAGCTCATCCGCCTCCGATGAAAACCTCCTACACTCCCCCACGTAATGGGTCAACTCAGTCTGAAACTTGGCAGTGGTCTAATTATAAAGCACTTTCGCCTAAAAGCATAAAGGAAGGAGCGTCGGAGAAATAATGATCAAAGCTCGAAGCAATCAACGAAAAAATTACTTATTTGCGGAGCCTCTCTGCTTCCTCGAAAATGAGCGAGGCGTTAAGTTCGAGGTCTTATCGGTCATAGTAAAGAGCCCTTTAATTACGTCCTTCACTCCGAGAGGCTCCCCCGCGTCGGAAGATTCTATATTATGAGCATCTCGTATCTCCCTCGGGGAAAATGTTGGAATCGATGGAGAATCACCTACATCAATAACCCCGGCAAGATCGATCGGGGCCTTCGGCTCATAACTGGGCTACCGTAACTCATCTACTGAGTGCCCTTCAGCCCGGGGAATATTTTAGCTGTCAACCGGCTCAGGGACATCATCCGACCTACCCGCGAAAACGTCTTCGGCCCGAGGCAGGATGACATCATTGACTTCTTGTTTAGAAGCCCTCGGCTCAACAGACATCGGCTCAGCAAAAGTCGAAGCAGTTATGCTTCCATTTCCCCCGGGCACTATCGGGGAATCATTTTTCTCGTTTAAGGCCGCGGAGTCAGCCTTAGACGTTTGCACTCTGTCCCTCTTTGGCTTCAAGGACTCAGTCGGCGATTTCCTCTTTCTCTTCTTCTCCTCATTTGGGTTTTGGATATCTGCTTCCCCAGGCGGTTCTTCTCTCATCAAAGAGGCCTCCCTTAGGCCTGCATAAGCACAAAACATAAATACGAGAAGTTAGAATATATTCAGGGGATATCTCTTTTAAAGAACTCGGGTATTGCAAGAGGGAAGGCCCCACCATGATTTTAAACTTCCCATCGGCCCTTGGCCAGGTTGCGCCATACGCGCTCAGCATACGTGCATGTCGAATCGAGCTGGCGAACCCATCATGAGAGATCCTTAACCGCATCGAGATACCCCACGACAGTTGCATCATCAAAGGGAGTTAGTTCAAGGGGAATTTGGTATGAAGGCAAATGAAAAAAGCTCAATTAAAGTATTAACTTACGATTCATATTCCATTCCTCAGGGAATGGCATCCTTCGAATGGAATCAAATCCGAGGTCCTAACTCGAACAAAGAGTCTCATCCACCCTTTGTCCTTGCCTTCGTCGGTACAAGCAAAGAAAGCCTTCGTGGCCCGACGTTGAATCTTAATCAGACCACCCTGATAAAGTCGGGGACTGTACATTCTATTCAGGTAGTCGAGGGTAAAAGGCATCCCCTCGACCATATTTGCAAAATGCCTAATCATGTAAATAGTAAGTCAAATGATGAATGAATCTGGCTGAGCGTCACTTGATATCGCTTGCAGAAATCGAGAACCACGTGGTCTATCGACAGGGAGGACGGATCTATTGGTCCTAGGGTAAATGGATAGGTTTATACACTAAGGAAGCCGGCTTTATAGGTTGTTGTCTTCCTCCCAAGAGGGAATCTCCACTTTCACCGCATCTCCCCAGCGGCAGTCGGCCTTCACCTTCTGGATGTTTGTTATTAGGCTAATATACCGGGACATGGGTTCACACCGTCTCGGCTTCAAAGAAGGTTTGTCGACCTTAAAATTAGAGGTTGTTTTGCAGGGTCCGGGGATGCATTCCTGAAGGCTTGGGGGTACTGTTACCTTAACCTTAGAGGAACGTGAAGACGAGGAAGCTTTATCATCTCGGGGAATAGTTTTGGAGGCCTTCGTCATTCTTGCTTAAAGATTTCAAATGAAACGAGAGAAAGCTGATTGAGAAAAGGATACAAGAAAGAATTAATGAGAGCTCTTTTTAAAGGTTAGAAGAAGTAATGAAAGATAAGGGGCAGAAGAATGAGTACTTATAGGGACCAACCGTAGTCGTTGGGGAAAGCCAAAAGACAGCCAACCGTCATAATTAATTCGAGTCTTTTCAAGAACTATGCGAATATGGCTTTTGGGCATCTCTCTTATCACATCAATCGCTTACATGACATGACTGACAGAATGATGGAGGCATTGAAATGTTGGTGAATTCAAATCGTTTCTTGTCTTTTCATTCCAAGAAACGCGGGGACTATTTGTATATGGTAAAACCAGGGGAACCCGTTTTTAAGGCTTCTACAGCGTTCCGAACCTCGACCTCCATTGTATTAGAGCAGAATCTGAAGTTCAACCCCGAGGTGCATTCCTCGAGGAAATATTCCGAGGGATCGATATACCTCAAGGCATGGTAAAGATCGAAGACCGTCATAAGAAGGCGCGAAATTCCCAACGGCACGTGGTTATAGCTGACAACGCTTGCAAAGATAGTACAGGTCCGTACCAGACATTAAATAGTTATACCTGCTGTATTTCTTTGTAATAATTACACATGTACTATATTGTGATTCCCCCTTTTATATAAACGGGACCCTTGTCATTTTCTAGGATATACGATATTCAATACAAGAACAAGAACATTATCTCCTCCCTACTCAAACACTCTCTACAATTGTTCCATTGATTTATTGCTTTCAATTAATCGTGTTCATTGATTGTTCTTCACTTATTGCTCATTTTTTATCATAAAGAGGCCATCTTTGAGGCCCTCAATACTGTTATATCTTTATTGACCGCCCTCTGTCGAGCACTCGAGTTCGACCTCGAGGCCTTGTTTTGACCAGCTCGAGACCCCGTCTCTCAATAGCCCGGTCTTCATATCACTACATTCCTTTGTTAGTATCATACTTTTCTTACTTATATTTAGCATCTATTGCCTAACAACTAGTATTAGAATAGATCACATATTTTTAGAACCACAAAATTAAATATAATTGTAATTACCATTTTCATGGTAAACAATCTTTAACCATTGTTACTAACTTAGGACTTAGAAATTAATCTTACGATGTATTTTTATTGCATGAGTTCCAAGTCAAAACTTAAGAAATTATTAAAATAGTCAGGGCTTCACAAATAGAATGTAACAGAACTTTAGATACCTCTAATGGTATATTGTAACCAAGTTATTCGCTTCTTCTTCTTCTAAGCCAAATTGTCTTCATTGTTTCTTAAACAATTTGTTTTTTTTTCATTTAATTCCATAAAAACAAACTCTTGATAACTTTTGTTCATACTATCCTTTTGCTTTTCTCTGTGGAAAGAAAGACAATATGTCCGATTAAATGCCCAAAGTTGAATTGATTATCAGAACCATTTTCACACTTATCTGGAAGTATCACCTATGATATAACTAACGGTACAAACTCAAGGTGTTTGTTATTTGAAAATGTTGGTCATATGCACCAAAGGCGACCAGCTTTCCATACTAGTTGTTACCTTACGCTGCCATTTTTCCAATATTATTGAATAGCATGGCCTGGGCATCGGAAAGGGTCGTCTTTCGCCCGATATTAAAGAGGTATCTTAACTCTTCTTTAATATGGGAGCGTAGACATTCCGGTACACATGATGTTAGCAGTCTGACCTTTTAAAACTAAAAAATAAAATACGCATGGGAATTTTCTAAAATAAAATTAGGTGCCTCTCATTTGAGTATTGAGGAATTTTATTATATGGTTAATTAGGCTTTATGATTTTACGAGTATTTAAAGCAGAGGGTTGGTTTTGCGGCTGTCTTTTGGTGGAGGATTTTCTTCCAAGTTATCCGGTTCTGAATTTGGAAGGAATATACTTGAAATGTGTACAGGGAACCAATGTTACTATTCGAACTATGATTATCAATATTGAAGTCAATTTTGGTTGGTATTACGTATCATGTAATACATGTAATATAAAGGCTGCAAAGTAGAAAAGTATTCATATGTGTGGATATGTAACACAAAGAATCAATGTTTCTATTGGTTAGGTAATCATGTTATAACACATAGTACCCATCCAATTATTGTCATGAAATTCTACCAAAGGTCATGATGGCGCCTAACCTGCTTGCTAGGTAAGTGAATACCCAACAACAATAATAAAACTGATTACTTAGCCATTAACAGAGTTATGAGATAAATTAAAGACCGGAATAAACCTCAAAATAGCATCATGAAAACATATATCAATGAGGACTAGACAAAGATGAATGAGGTGGGCACGTCGAGTCTCTTCAATAAGGCACAACAGGTATTGAACTAGGTATTGTTCTAAAACCATCAAACTCCCCTCGTGAATCACTTAAAGTTTTCCTTTGATTTTTCTTACTTAGTTCCCTTTCTTTACAGGCTTCAACGCTTCACCATGAGATCTTCCTCTGGTATCGCTTGGATAGCTTAAGGAGCAGGCCTAGAAAAAGGACATGTTAAAGCTCCTCAGTGTGCAACATGAAGAGGCCATTAAGGACCTTCAGGCTGAGCTGGAAAGGACTCAAAATGAATTTCGACCCTGAGACGGGAATATGTCGTCCTGGGTGAAAAGGTAAAGGTCTTTGAAGCTAAAAATGAGGAGCTAGTCGTGGTGATTAACAATACAGCCTCACAGGTCCAACAGAAGATCAACCTTATCGACCAACTTAGCCGAGAAGAACGAGGTCCAAGCCATGGCCGATGGGTGGAAAAATAAAATGGACCTTCTAGCTTCGGAGAATGAAACTGCAAGGCGAAGCTGGCGACAGTAGAGGTCCAACTCCATGTGGCAAAGGAGAATGCTGACAAGTGGTCCCAGCTGAATGATGATCTCCGAGCACAGCTGAGCTCGGTTGTCACATAGAGGGGCACCCTTGGTAGAGAATAAGAGGTAGTGAATTCCAAATTTGATACAACCTCCACCGATGCCGAAGAAATTGTGGCCTAATACAATGTCGATATGGAGGAAGCCGCTGAAGGCAAAGGCTGAACATATGAAGCGGCTATCTTGAAGAGAGACCCTCGAGGAGATCCACACCAGAGGTTTTGACGTTCCGGCTGAGATCGTGGAAGCCAGAAAATTTTAGTCCGAGGTGAAGAAGCTTTACGAGCCTGAAGATGCAAAGGCTTTAAGGGTCCGAGGGATCGGAGGGATCTGAAGGCTTCGATGGCTCTGGCAACGAGTCAGGCCCTCGTGAAGACTAGGGCGTAGGTGCCTTAGTACTTTTTTAGCTTTTGCCTTATGTACATTTTTTGTTTACTTTTGAGGCCGATTTTATCGAGCCTTGTACGTATATTCCAAAATATAAAATTTTTCCTTTCTAGCAATTTTGAGTCTTTACGTTTTCAGCATCTTTTCATAATTTCGATTCTTGCAATATTTCAAATGCCTTAGCATGGAATCAAATATAGTTATAGGGCCTTTGTTTTTTAGAGGTCCGAATGGATCCTAACTTCGATACAACTTCGTTTGCTCGAGATTTTGAATACTCGATATGACCGGATGTTTTTCAAGATGCTTAAGTGGTTTTAGACAATGCTTTTGCCAAGGGTAACCTTTTAGCAGACTTTGAATTTTTATAAAGGCCTTACTTTCTGATTACGAGCTTCGGACGTCTCCGAGCCATTTTTTGGGTGGCGGTAGCCTTTTTTAATTAGGCACCCCTAATAGGTTTGGTGCCTCCAGTATTTAGGGGTAGCCCTTGGGCTCGATAGCCCCTGAATAGGGGTATCCTATGGGCTTTTAGAATCCGAGATCGAAGGAATAAGAAAATACGTAATAGCAATGCGGGACTTTCTTTCATTTTAGCATGTAAAGTACATGATCGAAAGCGTGTAAAAGCTTGCATCAAGGCTAAAGTGGACTATGTGGGCACATTTCATACGACCGTTTGGCCCTTACAATGAATCCTAATCACCGAGCCTTAGCTTCTAACATACAAGGTTTTCTTTTTTCCTTGCTAAAAACATTAATCAGGGGGCGATGGCCCCCAATATTTGAGGTCGAGCTTGAGAGGGCTCGAATACTGTTCATGTGCCCAGTGACTCTGGTTTGAGACCAACCTTTGAATTTAAGTTAGCCCGTTTTGCTGTTTCTTAGTTAAAAACCTTGCCGAAAAAGCATTTTTGGGATAAAAATCGGTTTAAGGAAAAAAGAGTGCAATGCGTGATTTAAGACCTAACAGCCACATTTATCGTTGTCTGTTGCGTGCAAATGTTAATCCCATTCATGATATTATTAAAGAGTAATTGAAATTGTACCTTAGCAGTAGTAACACTTTAAGTGTGTCATTTTCTAGTTGTTCGGTAGTTGCACATAGTTTCCTACTTCGAGTTTGTATGAGCCTTTGCCAATAATTCCGATAACTCGATATGGTCCTTCCCAAATTGGTCCTAGCTTCCCCTTATTTGGGTTCCAGGTGTGTAATGTTACTTCCCTTAACACCAAGTCCCCAATCTTGAAGTATCGGAGGTTGGGTCTTCGGTTGTAGTATCTTTCTATACGTTATTTTGGGGCGGCCAATCGGACTAGGGACGCCTCACGCCTCTCATCCAATAGTTCCAGGCTCGTGATCATGGCCTCGCCATTCGACTCTTCAGTTGCATATTAGAACCGGAGGCTCGATTCTCGCACATCGACTAGTATGAGGGCTTCGGCAGCGTAGACCAATGAATACGGGGTGGCCCCGGTACTAGACTTTGAGGTCATACGGTATTCCCACATGACTTCGGGCAAGATTTCCTTCCATTTCCCTTTGACGTGGGTCAACCTCTTTTTCATGTTTTGGAGTATGGTCTTGTTCGTAGATTATGCCTGTCCATTTCCATTTGGGTGCTAAGGTGTTGATAGTATCTTCTTAATCTTGTGTTCTTCAAAGAACTTTACCATGTTGCTAGTGAATTGTTTCCCATTGTCGCAAACAATTTCGGATGGTGTGCCAAACCGGCAAATTATATGGTCCCAGATAGGGTAATTGACTTCCTTTTCCCAGAATTTCTTGAACACTTGAGCTTCGGCCCATTTGAAAAAATAATCGGTCATGAATAATATGAATTGGGCCTTGCCAGGTGTCCATGGCAAGGGGACCGACAATGTCCATTCCCCATTTCATAAATGGCCACACGGACAAGACCGAATGGAGTCTGGTTGATGTATCATCGGTGCGTGTCTCTGGCAGCCATCACATTTTCTTACAAAGCCTTTCGCATCCTTTTACATTTCGATCCAGTAATAGCCGGCCCTGATTAATTTCCGAACCAAAGATTCCGCCATGAATGGTTCCCACAAGTGCCTTTGTGAACTTCTCTCAAGGCATATCGGTATCTCCCGGACCCAAGCATATGGCTAGTGGGCCGCCGAATGTTCTTCTGAGCAAAGTCCCTTCGGCCAAGCTAAATCTGGCAGCCTTCGTACGCAGAGCTCTTGATTCTTTGGGGTCCGAGGGCAATTTTCCAGTCTTCAAGTAATTTATGTACTTATTTCTCCAATCTCAAGTTAAACTTGTTGAGTATACTTTGGCGTAGCCTTCTTTTATAACTGATTTCATGAGTTGTACTACTGTTCCCGAACCGAATTCATCAGCATTGACAGACGACAAGCTGATTTTGAAGGCCCATTTGGCCAACCAGCCTGAGATTTTGGGTTTGTGCATGATGTTTCTTAGTGGATAGGTTGTTACGGCATATATCAGGTGACATTGAAAGTACGATTTTAGATTTCTGGAGGTGCTTAGCAAAGCGAGCGTCAATATTTCCAAGTGAGGATACCTTGTTTCAGCCTCGTTTAGAGTTTTACTGACATAGTAAATAGGAAATTGCGTACCTTCCTATTCTCGAACCAAGACACCACTTACCACCACCTCGAAAACTGCCAAGTAAAGGTACAATTATTCATCCGCCTTCCGGGTGTGGAGCAAGGGCGGACTTGAAAGGTACCATTTGAGTTCTTCCAAAGCTTGTTGAATGGAGTTCAGGAGAAGCTATCTTCTTCTTCAACAATGAGAAGAACAGATGGCTTTTATCCGAGGATCTTGATATGAACCAACCCAGGGCGGCTATGCGCTCGCTCTGCCTCTGAACAAACTTAATGTTATCAACCACAGTGATGTCTTCTATGACTTCAATTTTGTCGGGATTCATCTCGATTCCCTGTTTGGATACAATGAACCCAAGGAATTTTTCTGATCCGACCCCGCACGCGCATTTCTCTAGGTTCAATTTCGTATTGTATATCTTCAATATGTTGAAGGTATTTCTTCAATATGTTGAAGGTTTCCTGTAAATGTTTTATTATTAGGCACCAGGTTGTTGTTTTCGCCATGATGGCTAGATTCAGCCTCAACGTTCAAATGAGCAGACTGAGAATTTGACATCTTTAAGCAAACCTGAAATTGAAAACTTAAAGAACAAGTGTAAAATAGAATGCGTTACGGAAATTTATATCAAATCACCACTATTAACCTTAGCCCCACGATAGGCGCCAAAATGTTTACCTTTAAAATGGATAACATTTGAATTTATACGCGGTTTTAAAGATATGTTGATTGACTCAACACAAATGATCAATAATGTTAGATAAATGAATTAAAGGTACTATGGATAACCAAACTAGTTATGACGTTGAGTAAGGGCTCAGATTTAGGCTTAACAATAGTTCTACCCTCGACCGGGCCCTCGATTCGGAGCCAAATGTGCATGAAGAACAATGATTAAATAAGAACTTTTCAATAACTAGAAAGTAGAGAAATAAGTTTATATTGCATTAATATGCGTGTTACAGTGTGTCTAATGAATAAGAAATTTTTCCTTTATATAGTAGAGGAGTTTAACCTCTAGTACAATTCTAAAAAATTTAAAAATCCTCCATGTGTATCAATTACTGATACAATACCGACATCAGGCGAGATCCGCGTTGTGATATCCAGTTGATGCGGATATCGCGGCCCTGTGTTAGCCGTGTGCAACCGTTTGTAGTGTTTTCCGAGGTCTTGGAGCTCGTACCAGGTTCGAGGGATTTTTTCTTGTCGGGCTCGGTGGCGAGTGCTCCGTTCGGGCTCTAATACGAGAAGTTTCCAACTTTGATTCCGATGTCCTTGCTTCGTTTGACCCACCGAAAAATCGGGGTGCTCATTAGCCCCGATTTTACCCGTATACAGATGTGCATGTGCAAAAGAAACCAACTAACATTGCAATAGGCAACGAAAAGAGAGTGATTAACCGACCACAAAGGCTTACAAACGTAATCGATAGGAATCTTCTTGGATATGCAAATCTTGTAGGATTTGCTTTATCAGTTTTAAAGACTATTGTCATGCTTGAGTGTAATAGCTATCCAAAAGCTCTTTCGAGTGCCAAAGCAGATCGATCGATTGGTATTATAGCTTAAGAGATTGAGTCTCTTAACAAGTGTAGGCATTGCCTAGACTTGGCTGATGTGTGCAGAATGGAAAGAGTCCTTGCAATGGTTGAGGGCTACGCAGGGAGATGTAATTCCTATTGATAAAGAGAATTCAAGCCAATGGGAAGATTTGTTAATTGTGTCTTGAATTTATTTCCTCGTTTTTTAGAAGAAAAAAAAACCATAATCCCTATATGTTTGAAAAACACATTGTTCTAATAGATTGGGAAAGGAAAAAACATTATCCTTGTAGCATTGGGAAAACTATTCTCTTATAGGTTTATGATTACTTGAGATTTATATATAGGGTTTGTAGGAGGAGATTTTTCTCATTCAACGAAAAATTTTCTTTTTTTTTGCCCCGAGAACGAGGCTTGGATGAACCTCGTTAAATCTTAGTGCTGCTTTTTTTATTTGCTCTTTGTGTGATTATGTGCTAGTTAACTCACAATTTTTCACAACAATTTTTTTATCGGATACGATAAACCAATAATTCACATTGGATTTTCCTTTCATAAAGATTACATCTTGTTTTCCGAGAAGTAAAGAAAGAGATAATAGATATTTAACCGGCAAGAATTGTGGCAACAGAGTATACTTTACCCGTCAAATAACCCCCTGCCCTTCCCCAAACGCTATTAACCAAGAAACTAAGCAAATAAAATTCAGTTCTTTTCACTAGCAACTGATGTATTGCTGGACCATAACTTACTGAATATTCTCTTAGGTCGACTAGGAAATATGCAGGAAGCTTTTATTCGCGAGGATGTCCCATTTCCATCAACATAATTTTCATCCAAATCTTCATTTTCTGCCAGTTTCATTTTCAGTGTTGAAAGCTTGCCTGAGGCACTCCACTGTTCATCTGCAGGTGTCATTTTGAACGATGCAGAAGTCTTTGATATGTCATCATGGTTAGAAAGAAGTGCTTTCATGTGGCTGGGGAGCTCAGTTATATGGCCACCGGACATGGTGGCTCGAGCTTGCTCGAAGAACAGAACTTGAACTACTACCCTTAATGGGAGCAATTCGTTTTGAGCTGCATGCTTGCAGACTTCCATGGATAACTTCTTGCAGTCTAACATTCTGCATAAACGCTTTCTTTCATTCTTGTTCAGACCTGGATGCCCCTGCATTTTCAAAGTAAGAAGGGAAGAGTTTAACTACTGTACAATGATACGGTAAGAAAACAATTAAATCAAGATATACAACTATAAGAAACTAGAAAAAATAAGTGAAACATGTTAAAGGGAAGAGAAGACAAACCATCATGTTAAATTACATTCCGTATGCTGCAAGTCTACATAAGAGTTAACTCAGAAAATGAATGGTCATCATTGTTCATGTTCAATTTCTTCACCCAAAAGAAAAAAGGATTTTACATATACTTTAACTAGGCCTATTGAAAAAAGAAATGAACTCAACCTCCTGATTTTGACTGGATCTTGACTTGAGAAATTTCAGTGGTCAAGGAGTTAGTTATCTGCTAAAATGAAATTGGCCCACATTGTATCTTCTAACATCTAGCTTATCTTCAAATAGTACCTTTCTACTTCTATTTGAATTTCAGTTTCTGGAACTACAAGTAGACTTAATTATTCTTGAATTCTTGATTTTATACATTAAAAATAAATTGAAAGAGAAATGCATGATGTAATCCCGAATTTACCTTAAGATAGATGTCAATGGCTCTGTAAAGATCATCATGGTCGAGCCTAGCAAATTCTGGGATTGCTTCAGCAATCAAAATGAATTTTGACAGAGGCAACTTTTCCTCGCTGGCAATCTCTTGGAGATATCCATCCACAAGCTTAGCTACTTTAAGTTTAGAGCTATGTGATGCCGAAGATGATCTCCTACTTTCCTGAAACTCAAGGTCAATGTTCTCGGCCGACCGAGATCTTCTTCTCACAAAATCCCCTTTCATTCTTGGAGGACTTGTTGGTGGACTCTGACCCTGTAACATGAACTGTTCTAATATGGTCATAACTATATCCACATCATAAATTGTATCACTTGTTTTTGATACACACGGTATTAAGAGATCACCAACTGTAGCATCCTCTAACTGAAGTCCTACTCTTGTTACCAATTCCATCTTTGATGACGAGGAAGCCTTTAAAATGTTTGCTGCTTTAAGCAATTTCAACAGAAAGCTACAAGAAGCAGCTCCTCTTTCAGTAGGCAATAAGCTTATAATTGACTCCAAAAGCAGCCTGTATTTCCCAATTGAATTTGAATCAGAGTGCTTATTCTTCTCAAGGTTTGCATATTTTGATAGCCATCGAGAGGCGTAAATTCGCAATGCATCACCAATAAGACTAGCTGCTACTTTTCCACCTGATTTGATGGCTATCATGGTTCTCCAATAGAGATCAATGCTCAATTCTGCTAAATCCTCAGCCCACCAGTCTTTGGATAAAGGTTTATTATGCCTTAGGCTTTGTGATCCATTAAAAGAAACATCATCTCTTCTCGAGTAGCTGTGTGACAAATTCATTTTGAGAGGATGGGCTAAAACCTTTGATGCAATGGCTTCAATACATGTGCTTGTTATGCCAAGGTCTTCGGACCATAGAGGAAACGCCTTGGTGCTCCGTAATGTCACAATTGAGTCTCTCCAACCTGAAAGAACACAAGAATTGAGGAATACTTGGAGTTTACAAATTAAGTTTCCCTTTTCTACATCCTCAGTCATTTGTAGATATTCTGCTGCACAGCGTACTGAAACAATGTTGTGAGCACTGAGAGTGATGGTGATTCCATAGCAGAATTTAGCACACAACTCAAAGTCTTCTATGCCACATGGAAAATCTTGTAGCTGGACTATTTGGTGTTGAGAGGTTTTCTCAACGCACAGTCTCTGCAGCCTCAAGCACTTGGACAGCAGGGGAAACTGTTTTTTCAAGAAAACAGATTATGAGAAGCTTTAAAAGATAAGAAAAGAAGAGAGTTGGGTAGAGAATTTAACCTTGTGAAGCAAATATCTGCTACCCTTTACTTGAACTATGAGATCACTCGAAATCTCTGAGGAGACTGATCTATATCAAGTAAAGAAAAAGCTTGGTTATTTTTCTTTAATTCAGGAAGTGAACTTGAAAGAGGAAGGGGATTAAGTAAAATTGAAGTTACCTAACAGCCTCGGTAGTGAAGAATGTGTCGGGCCGAGATCCTAGTTTCATAAACTTCATATCTGAGGTCTCTTTTTGTTTGTTAATTCAGCAAATTTTAGACCATAGCATAGTCAGAGAGACAAAACCATCTCCATAACTGTTGAAAACTTTACTTTTTTAGGACACCCGTACCTGAAAAGATCCTCTTCCAGCTGCAAGCAGTAGATATGTCGGAACGACAAAAACAACAACTAACTATACAGACAAAATATTTGGTAAACAAAACAAGAAATTCTTTTAATCAACCCCCAAACAGTTCTAAAGGGGATGAGAAGTGTGTAGGAGGAAAGGCAGAATTAACGAAACAAAAGAGTTACTCAACTTCAGTATTTGTTGGTATCTTCCTAGCAGAGCCTCAATTCATATTAATCATAGCCAAAATGTCATGAACCAAGAATATCAAGGACTTCCAAATCCTTGTCTTGTCAGTCACCCCATTTGATTTAGACATGCCAAGATAACAAGTAACGGCACTCAAAAATCTCATCAAGATCAAAGGATGATAGAACCATAAGTCTGTCAATTTTCTTAATAACCTGCAAGGACTTTCCCTTTTCCCCTTTTTTTCTCAAGAGAACGTAGAGCCACAAGCTTAACTTTAATTTAAAAAGGCGAAATCTGAAAGAAAAAGAATTTACACAAGCTTGGAAATATTTCAGGTTATTGTAGTTCTCCCAAAAAAATTATAATATCGGTTCTTGAAAATGTCTTGAGGTTTTTGTAACTCCAAGAGTTCGAGCCACTACCTTAACTTTGGTATCCTTCTGTTGCCAGCGTGCTAACAATGAGAGAAAAAGCCACGCCAACTAGTGCCCTTCCTTCTCATCATTGCCTCAGCAACTTTTCTACTCCTAATTTACGCCCTTGGATTATTTTAGTCAGATATAGGAAAAAGAATATTGAAACAAGTAATGATATAAAGGGAAGACTGAGAGATACAAAATAAAGAAAGGAAATAATACGACTCAAAGTTTGCTTTCATCAATTCTAATTTAAGGGCCTCAAGTTCATGATATACGAATCAATGGTGATTTTCTTTACGGCTTTTAATATATCAACACAAGCGGACCAGCAAGCATTTAAAGCAAGAAGGCCATAGCCAATGAATATAATTTGTTTATATTTGTAGGTGAAAAGTGGAAGTTAGTTTTCCATGTGATGGAAAGAAAAAAAAAATGGACTCTTTCGTCATAATTAAGTTGTGAGGCTAAAATGCCTTTAAAGGTAGTTGAAAATGTTACTCAATTTTGTTTTCTGCATTGGATTCTTAGAAAAAAATTGCACACTTTCTTATAGTATTGTACAATCTTTATATTAACAACGAATTCAATCATATTGTGATGGTCTGATTGAACTTGTAGGGTCCAATTGATACATGAATAAACCTAGGATTGATAAAATTGAATGGCATATTAGTATTTGGCAGTGTCAACTACTATACATCTGTTACAGTTTACGTGAACCTATTTCCTTTTTTGTTTGTTCCGAAAAGAATGACCCTTTTCTAAATTTGAAAATAATTTAGTTTTAACTTATAATTTAATCTTTAATGAAAAACTTTTATAACCATACAAATGCTATGTGTTCTTTGTGACTTGTTTAGGATCACAAATTCCAAAAGTCTTCCTTTTTTCCTTAAACTTCATGCCCAATGAAATATGTTCACATAAATTGAAACGGGGGAGTAACTTTTATCTTCTTATGCATGCAATATCTGATTCAGCCACCAGTTTGGCCTACTGATAGGCTAACTTTATATCATTGGGGACGAATTTGTTGGTATCATTATCAGTTATTTAAGTCGTCTAGTCTTATTCATTTACTTATATATGTATATATGTTTCTAGACTTTAGTATACAAAATCTTGACTAGAAATGTCATCATTTAATCGGTGGCTTGTTAAGAATTGTTTCGCGTTATGATTGATTTTTCTGCTGGATAATAACTTAAATTATTGTCGTGTAAGACATAATTTCAAATCACTCAAATGTTCCTATGTAAGATTCATGGATCAATTCCAGTTATGAAAATTATGTGTAAAATAATCTTTTGGTAATTTGAGATAAAAGCTACTATACCTCTGGGCTAAAACTGCGGATCTGTTGTGTCTCTTGATAACTAAAGAGAAGTTGACCCATAGATCGTCTTGGCTCAATCAATGTCTACTATGATCTAGCTAGGCACCGGATTTGAAGGTGTCATGGCTCTTTCAATGTCTGGCTAGGACCATGTATTATCCCTGTCAGTGCCTGGCCAGGTCCAGTACCCACCACGAACTGGCTCAATCGCTGCATGTTCGGTGAATGGACTATGGGGAATATCTGACATACGGCGTGTAGTAACTAGTACTATTTCTTCCATTTCAATTTGTTTGATACACTTCCAACAATCAAATCTTTAAGTTTTTTAAAATAATATTTATATATTCAATTTACATGAAGGTATTTTTTTTTTTTAACCCTTACGAAAAAAAATGACCCATTTTCATATTTGTATGGAATTTACCTTTATGCCATAATTTACCACTACACAAAATATTTGTACCTCATTTTATACTCCAAGTTCAAAAGTTTTTTTTTCTTAAACTACGCGCAGTCAAATATATTCACCCAAACTAAAATGGAGGGAGTATATGTCATAATAATTAACAATTCAAAAGATTTAAAATGTATATGAAAAAAATCATGGTAAGAAACTTATTCGATAGGTTGTTTTGAGTTTCAGCTCCTTATTTTATGATTTGAGACCTTTCGTAGTGTTATTTCATGATTTATGACTTGCATGCTTGGTCCGTTTTGATTTCCGAAAAATTTAAATGTGCTTTTTCACGGAAAACTTGATTTATGAACTGGAGAATGGTTGGAGTTGACATGGTCAACATTGTTGGTAAACGATTTCGGATCGGTCTTTTGACGATTTCACTAAGTTCGTATGATAATTTTGGACTTGTACGCATGTTTATTTGGGTTCTCGGGTGACCCGAGGCTGTTTCGGTGCCTATTTTGAAAAGTTGAAAATTTATGGTTATGAACTTTGAAATCTTAGAGTTTTGATGCTTGATTCTTGATTTTGGATTTTATTTTGGTGTTTTGAGCTTCATACGATGTTATTATACTTGTGTAGATGTTTGGAGTGAGCCCTTGGGGGCTCAGTGAATTTCGAATTTGTTTCGGATCAATTTTGGCATTGTAGAGTTAGTTGGTTTTATGATGTTTCACAATTCTTAGTGATTGCAAAGAGAGTCTCGCGATCACGAAGGGAAAATTTGGGGCAGCGGCGGTATACAAATGGGGAACGCGAGGGCTTGCGTGGAATTGGCCTTCGGGAACGCGGTACCCTCACGTGAATACGTAGTCATGGGAACTCGGGGGAGGGGGCGAGTTGACTAATGGCTCTTCATTGCGAACGCGAAGGCTTGGGGGGTGATGCATTCGTGAACGCGATGGAGGATTTTGGTGTGATGCATTCGCGAACGTGATGGTAGTTATCTAGTGTTCACGAACGCGAAGAAACCTAACGCTCAGGTATATAATGGGCTAAAATCGGGATTTAACCATTTTTCAACATATTTGAGACACATATCATGGATTGAGGAGATTTTTGAACAGATTTTAATCTGAGCTTTATTGGTTAACTGTTTTAACCTAGTTTTGATTTATTTTCATGAAAACCCACAGATTTTATCTCTAAATATAATATTTAAAAGAGTAGAAATTAGGGTATTGGGAATAAACTCATGAGGGCTAATTTTGGAGATTTGGATCTCAATTTAAGGTCTAATCTTGATACAAATTACATATTTAGATTCAGGAAAGAATGGGTAAAATTGGTCTTAATTTTTATTTCGACCATGTGGGCATGGGTTGGCTATTTGTTGATCTTTTCAAATATGATAAAGATCGAACCGTATTAATACTAGGGTAGATTCTAAAGCTTGTTTTGATTTATTTGAATATTAACTGGCTAGATTCGAGTGGTTTAAGGCTTGTACAAATGAAAATGAGTTTTTTTACCCTAAAAATAGGATAACAATTAAATTTGTACGCGGTTTTAAGGATATGTGATAAAAGTTGATATAAATTAAGGAAGTAGATTAATATTGACATCAACGATAAAAGAATAAATGCAAACCAAGAAACTCTAACAACCTTGGCCCTCGAGTTCGGTCACCCTTGAACCAAGAGATGCTTCAAGTGATGTATGAACAAAATAACAAGATGATAGAATCTAGAAATGACAGTATATCGCTTTGTGTTTCGTATTTGTTACACCCCATGTTTTCGTACGTGGAAGTACGCCATAAGTAAATTAATATAAGCTCAAAAATGAGATGTTATATCCCACATTTTTCGTACGTTAAAGTTTTGTGGTAAGCTAAACAACATAAGTTCGGGAATGAGATTATTTTGGGATTATAAGTATTATGTTATACAGGTGATAAGTAAACTCGTGAAGATGAGAGGTAAGCAAACCGAAGAAGATGAGTTTCGTTGAAGTTTGGCAATTTAAAATAAAATACGATCCAAGCTATAATACCCGGTATTTATAGATTAGTACCATATAAGATACCACATGACCATGATAGTGAGGTGTATAAGGTGTGCTAAAAATGAGAAGTATTTTAATTAATTTGAGATAATTATTAATTATGTGGATAATTAATTTTAATTATTGGATTAGTGGAAAATTACCAAGTTAATTAAAAAATTAGTAATTAATAATGATTTTGGATAATTCTTAAACATTATGTGACAACCATAAAGAGCCCAAATGATGACTATTCATTTATGTGCTATGTGCTATGTGGCATGTGTAAGAGAATCGGTGGCCTACAAGGATTATTATGCATAAAGTAAGAGGAAATTACATAAGTTTGCCCAAAAAAAAAAAAAAGCTTATGGATGAAGCTCTAAAATTCCAAGAATCTCTAAGACTTCTAATTCGCAAGAAACGTGAATTAAAACTAAGGAAAGTGACGGATTTTGGGAAAATTTTTCATACAAAGTTATACTGCGTAATAGCAACGGTATTTGCAATTCTAAGAGAATACAGTACAATCTTTCTCAAGAACATCATACTGATTTTTCACTAATTCGATCCGCCGTTACGTGTTGTTAAAATTGACGTGTGTTGAAAGGATTGTCAAGAGAATCGGCTCAGGTATGTTAAGGCTATCCGTTCTTTCTTTTTGGCATGATCTATACGATACGAACGAAACGAGCAAATGCACAAATTCCATAAATAACTCTATTCATATAAGTATTAGAGATGTCTATGTTCTTAAATTCCCATATGTCTTATTATTATATCGTATGTTCATGGGTCTCAAAAAATACGTAAGTTGATAAAGTTTGTTTCATGATATTAATCAGAGGTATAATGGTCTTATGACATTCCGAGAGATTTTATTGACGTACTTCTCATGCATTACATTCATTTATACATGTACATCGACCCATGACTAGACGGTGTTAGATATGCGTATATATATATGTGTGTGTGTGTGTGTGTGTGTGNGGGGGGGGGGGGGAGGGGAAAGGTTACGACTTTATATACGAACCACCACCTGATCAACTGGTATACATTGATGATTTTTCCACAGTGGCAAGATGATATGATGAGATACCCTCAGAGGCTTGATGATGTTATGAACAAATGTACCTATTCACGACATGACATACATACGCATATGCATGACATTATGAGTATTTCATTATTTACAGAGTTATTAAGACTTTCATGTCGAGTCTTCTACTCCATGTTTCTCTCATATCTATTATTTACTGGTTTTCATTCCTTAAATACTTGGTACATTATTTGTATTAACGTCCCATTTGCCTGGGGACGCTACGTTTCATGCCCGCAGGTCCCGATAGACATGTAGGGAGCCCTCCATGTAGGCTATCAACTCAGTGGAAGATGTTGGTGTGCTCCATTTGCTTCGATATACCTTGTTTGGTTAGAATGATTTAGACTTGTATTATTGGTATAGAGGGACCTTGTCCCGACCTTTATGAAAATTATGTATTCTTAGAGGCTTGTATAAATATATCGTGTACGTAAAAGATTGTATGTCTTTGTCGGCCTATGTTCAGTGTACAAGTGGTTATTTTGGTCTTATAGGCCCGCACGTCTTATGTATAAGTTGGTATTACATATTGTATTCTTCTTATCTCACGGCAGCCTTCCGGCTCAGTTATCTATGATAGTTGACATGAAAAGATATGTTATGTTGGTACTCGGTTGAGTAAGGTACCGGATGCCCGTCGTGGCCCATCGGTTTGGATCAAGAAAAAAGTGGTATCAGAGAAGCTCTGTCCTAGGGAGTCTACAAATCGTGTCTAGTAGAGTCTTGTTTATGGGTGTGTCGTGCACCACACTTATTAGAAGGCGGCTACGGGGAATTTAGGAATGTCACTCTTTCTTCCTACTCTAGATCGTGTGGTATAGCTCAGTTGTAAGAATTCAATTTCCTAAACTCTATCTTACTTATAGCATGACGATGACTACATCCAGAAAGACGGTTGGTAAGAGATATAGCTGTGGAAGAGTTGAGTCAGAGGAACTCAATTTTTGCATCATGCTTATGATGGATAAATATGAGGTTTTCTGCAAATCATGTGTGTACTAAGACGTGTAATACTCTTGATAAAGAACCTTGAGGCAAGAATTCATATCCACCTTTATGGTGAAAGGGAATGAGAGATTCAGAAGATAAATACAAGTTTCAACAAACAAGAGAAGCAAGATGAAGAACGGTACGAGGCGCCCAGTTAATGAAGGTTAAAAATATTTACAATTCAGGCAGAGGAATATACGCTTTTTTAGTTACATTCAACAGTAACAGATGTATGTACAATTGGCTACATCGATGATGGGAATAGACGCCAAAGATGAAGAGGTAAAACATCTATAGGTAGGTTGCCGTAGCTCCAACTCTTAGTACTCCCCTAAAGGGGGGAACATGGGGTGATAATGGCATTAAGTCAGAGTTAAGCGGTTCTAGTAATTATGGAATGGTAAAAGAAGAATGCGATAAAAATGAAAAAGGGATGAGATTGTAGTTATTCAAATCCTACAGATATGCTACGATTCCAAAACATTATGTAAACACGACGTCAAGGAAAGGAAGTAAGGGTTCCTTCCCGGAATGTTATTGATAAATAAGGAGCAAATGAAAAAGGTAAGTTAAGACAAAGGAAATAAACCAAGAAAGATTACACGGAACATTGATATGAGAATGGGCCAACAAGTAGTTGGTAGTTGGTTCAGCAAGAGCCTAGTTATGGCTAAATAGGAAGTTACAGATGAGTCAGCAGATCGTGCAAGATAAACATGGTAAAACCCAATATACTGAATTCAGCTTCGCGGTAATGTCATTGTAATACTTCAGAAATATTCACATAGGGGTTGGGGTAGTTAAAGGTATCGTATGAATGTTATGGAAATAAAAGAGGGTGCCACTGGGAAGACAATGAAAATATCAGTTCGGAAGCAACCCTACAAGCACAAGGGCATGGAGGTAAGAACTACGGATAATTATAAGTGAGTACAAACATTAAGAATTCCGTCGGGTATGCAATGTAATAAGCTCACAACTTTACAAGAGTTAGAAGGTCTTCCCTAAATACTACAACGAAAGACTAACGAAGGAAATAAGGAAGAAGGATTCAACCTAAACATGGTAACTCAAAGGAAAAAAAAATAAAAAATAAAATGATCATGTAAAAACAGTTTCATTACAACATTGTATGCACGCTATAAAAAATGGCACCTACTGTGGCTAACGAATGGGAAGTAAAGTCAAAAGTAATACTCGAGATCATATGAGTTGCACGAAAGTTTTGGCATGCGTGGAACTAATATAAGCTAAGTATTCACGCAACAAGGAGGCAGAAGACCAGGAAAGTAATAGCTTACGTTTAAATAAAGTTGAGAAGGAACGAAAGGAACCATTCGATCAATGATCCGGAGTTGGTTATGTTATGAATGCACTTGTGATTTTGGAGTATGCATATATGTTGACAATCATATAACCGTAGAAGACTCCGATATAGGCTAAAAGAAAGAACTGAGTCCAGGTCATAGACAAAGAATTGAATTTTTAAAAGATTATATCCATGAGACGCATATCAGAAAATAGCTTAAGCCTACACGAAGGTTGATAAAAGGGAAGAGGAAACTAAAGAGTTACATCAACTAAGTAAATCGGGAGTCTGATTATTGGACCTAGAAAATTATAAAAAAAATTGTGATCGAGAACATTGAAAGACCAACCTTAATATCAGAGGTACAAGAGAGATAGTAAAACAACCATAGTCTATAATGACTCTATGATAAAGCCAGTTAGAAAAGTAACAGCCTCATAAGAAGTCAGTATGAAGCTCTCACAGGATTGTAGTATTATAATAAAGCTCCAAGTTGTGGATATGAAGCATACATATGTGGAAGGGAGGTTATGAATGAGGTAGAAGATGTGATGCAATACTTTAAGATAGTAAGGTAAAGGTAAACAACGTACGAAACACTCAAATGCAGAAGTTTGTGAAAAGTTCATACTTCGGATAGAAGGCTCAAAGCACGGGGATTCAGTATCCAGGAATGATGGTGTCATCATCAGTGGCATATCTTGCAGCCTATGATTTCTAGGTAACGAGATATTTAGTTAAGAGAGTAAGGAAGAGTTTGAGACGATGTGATGTCCCGCTTGATGTTCCAGAATGACACAAGGAAATCTATGGTTAAAGTAAGTTGAAGGAAGGTTACGAGTAGTATAAATGGATATGTGTAAATCGCAAACTAAAGTATGGTAGAGCGACAACATTTTGAAAAGACAAGAGTAATGATAAGAAAAGGGCAAGTGAGAAGGTGAAGAAAATGGGCAAGTCCTCAAGATTAAGCTCATGAAAACAAAGGAGAGCTGATGGTTTCTCTAAGTTGTAGAAAGCTCAATATAGCCTGAATAAACTCAAAGGAATCTAAAACTAGTAACATTTAGAAGAGATGGAATGTTTCCTTTGTAATATAATGGTGGTGTAATTGTGATAAATAAAGGGATTTCAAGAACTTTACATGATTAAAATACCCACGTAAGTAAATCACATTGGGATGCTATGAAATATGGCTATGGAAGTATAATATTCTATCGCCCCAGGTGGATCACAAAAATCACTTCAAATGTTCCACGATGCAACGTGAGCCCTAGTGATTACGTAAGAGGTTTCAAGTTACCAATGGTATATTGTAGATCAATATTGAGGTGAATCAACAGCGGATGGACACAAGTCACAAAGATGAGATGAGATTAGTCCGACATTCTTAAGATGAACGGTAATGAGGAAGCATTAAAGGACTTATATTTATGCATATAGGATAAGCAACGAAAGTAACCTGGAGTTTAGTAGCGCGATAAATCGAAGTAAGAGTTATGGTATAGTATGACCTACTTAGATGCAGTAAAGTCATACGGATGGATAACCAGGCCTATGAAATGAAATATAGAAATATTCGTACGTTCAACAAAGTACCGAGCAAAGAACTTTATTATACCAATAGATGCCCAGAGGGACATCTTTTCAAGCTCTGTATATGTTTACAAGTGGGGCCTAGAGATTGGCTAAAAGCTGGAGGAAAAAGGAGGGAAAACTTGCATAGGCGCATTCACAAGGTCAGAGTCATACATGATGCGTGACTTAAGGTAGCAACATTACGAGATTGGAAGGATTCCAACCACAAGTCATGACGTGAGAAAGAGTCCTAAAGGGGGGAATTCCCTGGCCTTTGGAGTTATTTTCCGAGTAGTTACCTAGATGGCAAGGAAAGTACTAAAGTATTCGGAAGACATGAGTTATGAAAATGATAATTGCATCAGTCAACATTTGAGGATGAATGTTCCAAAGGGGGGAATAATGTTACACCCTATATTTTGTACGTGGAAGTACGCCATAAGTAAATTGATATAAGCTAAAAAATGAGATGTTACATCCTGCATTTTTCGTACGTTAAAGTTTCATCATAAGTTAAGCAACATAAGTTCGGGAATGAGATTCTTTTGGAATTATAAGTATTATGTTATACAAGTAATAAGTAAATTCGTGAAGATGAGAGGGTAAGCAAACCGAAGAAGATGAGTTTCGTCGAAGTTTGGCACTTTGAAATAAAATAATGTCCAAGCTATTATACCCAGTATTCATGGATTAGTACCATATAAGGTACCACATGACCATGATAGTGAGATGTATAAGGTGTGCTAAAAATGTGCAGTATTTTAAGTAATTTGAAATAATTCTTAATTATGTGAATAATTGATTAATTATTGGATTAGTGAAGAATTACCAAGTTAATTAAAAAATTGGTAATTAATAATGATTTTGGATAATTCTTAAACATTATGTGGCAGCCATAAAGAGCCCAAAGGATGACTATTATTTATGTGCAGGAGAATTGGTGGCCTACGAGGATTATAATGCATAAAGTAAGAGGAAATTACATAAGTTTTTCAAAGAAAAAAAAGCTTACAGATGAAGCTTTAAAATTCCAAGAATCTCTAGGACTTCTAATTCACAAGAAACGTGAATTAAAACTAAGGAAAGTGATGGATTTTTGGAAAAATTTTCATACAAAGTTACATTGCGTAATAGCAATGGGATTTGAAATTCTAAGAGAACACGGTACAATATTTCTCAAGAACATCATACGGATTTTCTCCTACTTCGATCCGACGTTATGTGTTGTCGAAATTGACATGTGTTGGAAGGATTGTCAAGAGAATCGGCTCAGGTATGTTAAGGTTGTCCCTTCTTTTTTTTGGCATGATCTATACGATACGAACGAAACGAGCAAATGCACAAATTCCATAAATGAATCTATTCATAGAAGTATTAGAGATGTCTATGTTCTTGAATTCCCATATGCCTTATTATTCTATCATTTGTTCATGGGCCTCAGAAAATAAGGAAGTTGATAAAGTTTGTTTCATGATATTAAACAGAGGTATAATGGTCTTATGAAATTCCGAGAGATTTTATTGACGTACTTCGCATGCATTGCATTCATTTATTCATGTACATTGACCCATGACCAGACGGTATTATATACGCATATATATATATATATATATGTATGTATATATATATATATATATATATATGTATATATATATATATATGTATATGTATATATATATATATATGGAAAAACGCACCACTACCTGATCAGCTGGTATGTCACGACCCAAAATTCATACAGTCGTGATGGCGCCGGACATCATTGTCAGGCAAGCCAATCATTCATTAATTGAAATAACTTTTCCTGTTTTAACATTTATGAAGAAACATTTCCTTTCACTTTATTACATATTAACCAAGAAAAGTCTTATTAATTTAAAAACAATAGTTTGAATACTACACTTTAGCATATATACCCCAACATACCCCAGAACCTGGTGTCACAAGTACATGAGCAATTTCTAACAATTTATACAATCATTACAAGCCTGTCCGAAATACAAATTGGACAAGGAAATTTAAAATGAAAAATAAGTACAGTACGAGGGAGACTCTGTCAGCTGCGGATCGCCTCCGGATGATGCAGCTCGCCTATGTCTCCGAATCCTCCACATTTGCTATGAAAGTACCTGTGCAATAAAATGCACATCAAGTGTAGCATGAGTACAAAAATAACGTGTACTCAGTAAGTCGCCCGCCTAACCTCAGAGAGGTAGTGACGAGAGGTCAAATTAGACACTTACTAAAGATCAATTTAGAATATTTAAGTATGACACTAAGCATGATTATCATAGACAATTTATTTAAATCAGGATTTAATATTTTCAACTTCGTTCACGTTTAAAACTTTATATCTTCGTCATATTAATAAAAATTAATCAACATGGGTGATTTAATCAAATATCAATTAATCGAAGGGAAGGAATAACTTCTTCCAAAATCTTTTTAATAACTTTAATCTCTGTTATTTCAATTGACAACTTAATATTTCAGGCCAGTAATCAGGCAAAAATCATAGCAACTACGCAGTAAATATCATGCGCAAGCAATGCCGAGGGTCGAACGGCACGGACCAATAATAATAAACTGTGCACTGTCGAAGGGTCGAACGACTCGAACAATAGATGCATATATTTGCCCCGCTCGCGAATCGATCATGTAACATGGTTAATAATAATAAGGCTAGCCTGCTCGCGAATCATACCTACGACTCAGGTGCTCATATAAATACACACAAATACAAGGTCATCATGCTCGCGAATCATACATGCGACTCAGACACCCAAAGTTATACATATCCACATAATAAATCCGTATTTTATCAAGAAAATAGTTTTTCTCAGGAAAGTGGTAAAAATCCTTCTTAAAGGAACATGAAATATAGCTTTAAAATCTTTGTTTCGAAACTCATTTGCCAAGTTTAATGATATTCCATAATATAACCCTACTAGGTGTACAATTCTCCACAGAGGAATCAATTCTCTTTTTAAATGATTAAAATAATAAACTCTAGTCTTCTTCATATATTCAAGTACGATTGCGATTTTCTTAGCAGTTTAATATTACAGGCAGGATTACAGGTACAACACATAAGGCATGCTAGTGGGTCCTAGACTACCCGGACATGGCATAATAGTAGCTATGCACGGACTCCCGTCACCTCGTGCGTACTTATACCCCGAAGATAATAGCATATACTTAATTAATTCACCTAGGGGGACAATTCCCCCTCACAAAGTTAGAAAGGGGACTTACCTCGCTCCGAGATTCCATAACCGGCCTCCAAGCCCTTCTGATGACTCCAAACGGACGCAGAACGCCCCAAAACTATCCAAATAACGACAACACAATGAAAATATACTCTAATATTTGCAAATATTCCAAATTATATAATTTTCCAACCCCGCTTAGTGAAATGACCAAAATGCCCTTGGGCCCACATGCCCGGAATCTGAAATTTCTCGAAGATATATTCTACCCATAGCCTTACTAACTCAAATATATAATTTACTCAAGTATTCATACTTAATTCATGGCTAAAAATCCAATCTTCCATTTTCTAGGTTTCTTCAATATTTCCCAAATTCCTACCAATTTTCATGCCTAATCCATGCATATAATCTTGTATTTAACTTAGAGTCATGAAGGAGTTACTTACCTTGGCATTGCATGAAGGAATCCTCTCTTTGAAGCCTCCCAAAATCGCCTAAGCCCAAGAAGAAATGAAGACAAATGAACCAAAATCCTTGTTTTAAAACATTCTGCCCAGACCGATTTCCGCACCTGCGGCCCCCTTTTCGCACATGCGCTTCCGCAGGTGCGCCCCAATATTCCGCACCTGAGGCCGCCTTGGCTCCAGCCAAAAATCGCACCTGCGGTGCCCTTAGCATAACCTGCGGCCAAATCCTCGGAGGTGCGGATCACACCAGATGACAGCAATTCCAGCCTTCTTCAAACTCTCAACTTGATCCGTTAACCACCCGTAATCCACCCGAGGCCCCCGGGACCCCGTCCAATCATACCAACATGTTCCAAAACATAATGCGGACTTTCTCGAGGCCTCAAATAACATCAAACGACATCGAAACCACGAATCGCAATCAAATCCCAACTTTATGAACTTAGAATTTTCCAACTTCTACATCCGACGCCGAAACTTATCAAATCACGCCAGATTTGTCAAAAACCTCCAAATTTCTATCTTTAGCCTAATGACTTCAAAATGACCTACGGACATTCAAATTCACTTCCGATCTCGCTCCAATTCCAGAATCACCATACGAAGCTATTCCCAGACTCGGAATCCCAAACATACATCAAACAACACTGAAATGCACTTCAAGCCCAAATTTATGAAATTCTTCTAAAATGCTAACTTCCACAATATGTATCGAAACGCTCTCGGGTTATCCAAAACCCAATCCGGACATACGCCCAAGTCCGAAATCACCATACGAACCTGTAGGAACCTTCAGATCTTGATTCGGAGGTCTTTTACTCAAAATTCCAATCTTAGTTGATTTCTCCAACTTAAGGCTTCTGAAATGAGAATTTTGTTTCCAAATCAACTCTAAACTTCCCGAAATTCAATTCCGACCACACCTACAAGTCATAACACCTGAAACGAAACTGCTCACGGCCTCAAACCGCTGAATGACGCGCTAGAGATCAAAACGACTGGTTGGGTCTTTACATGGTATACGTTGATGATTTGCCCACAATGACCGAGATGATATATATATATATATATATATATATATATATATATATATAAAACTGTTCGACCATAGTAGGCTCGCTCATAGGCGCTCGGCCATACTAGGATCTATATCTCGACCAACTGGGCTCGCTCATAGGCGCTTGACCACAGTAGGCTCGGTATATAACTTCCCATCTGATCGATGGTTGCCCAATAGGGGCCTGCCCATCGATTATAGGTCAATGGTAATGAAAATACTGTAATACTATATATATAGACTCTCTAATCTCTTGACTGGAAGAAGGAAATAATCAATTGAATATTGTACATACAAGAGTAGGAAAAATATACGTAAATTCTGGGACATGAATTTTTTTTTTATACCTCGTTATCAAACTTGTATAATTATGAGATCATGCAAAATGAAGGAAGAGCTTAGCCTTAACATACATGGAGTAGGGAAAAACCCGTATGATGTTCTTGGAAAAGGTTGCACCGTACTCCTTTAGAATCGAAAATTTTGACGTTGCTAATAATTCTCGTTGGATTCCTTTTTGTTGCAAGAATTCATGTTTTTTGTGGGAATTTGCAGAAAATAGGTAAGAAGTCACGTTTCTAATGTGCTAACTCTCACGTCTGGTTGGTGTGTTCTTTTGGTATTGAAAATATTAGTGTTTGAGAATGAAAATGTTATTTTTATTCAAAATCCTAGAATGATGTGTCTTGAATTCAATATTTTTTGTTGCCACCTAAACACAGGTGACTAAGAGTCACTTGTTTGGAAAGTGATTTGCTGCCATGTGGGGTAGGCCGGAGAATTTTTAATCTTTATCCACTTATTAAGTAATTAGGTAATGTCCCATTTTTCGGTAATTAACCAATTACCCGTATAATTAAAAATTATCTCAATTTATTTAAAATACTACTCACTTTTAACACACCTTACTATACATCATGGCCATGTGGTACCTTGTATGGTATTAGTCCATAAATACCAGGTATTTTAGCTTGGGCCGTATTTTATCTCAAAATGTCAAATTTCGACGAAATTAATTTTCTTCTATTTGTTTACCCTCTCACCTTCACGAATTTACTCATGATGTGTTTAAAATAGCATAATGCTTATAATCTCAAAATAATCCCATTCCCGAAATTTTGTCGATTACCTTACGACGAAACTTTAACATACGAAAATACGGAACGTAACATCTCATTTTCGAGTTTATATCAATTTACTTATGGCGTACTACCACGTACGAAAACATGGGGTGTAACACCCTCAAAGGCTTGTTGATGTTATGAACACATGTACCTATGCACGACTTGACATACATATGCATATGCATGGCATTATGAGTATTTCATTATTTACAGAGTTATTAAGACTTACATGTCGATTCTTTTACTCCATGTTTCTCTCAGTATATTATTTACTGATTTTTATTCTTTACATACTCGATACATTATTTGTACTGGCATTCCATTTGTTCGGGGACGTTGCGTTTCATCCCCGGAGGTCCCGATAGACAGGTCGAGAGCCCTCCAAGTAGGCTATCAGCTCAGTGGAAGATGTTAGCGCGCTCCATTTGCTTCGGAGTTGCTTGTTTGATTAGTATGATTTAGACGTGTATTGTTTGGTATGGCGGGACTCTATCCCAACCTTTATAAAAATTATGTATTCTTAGAGGCTTGTAGACAGATGTCATGTACGTAAAAGATTGTATGGCCTTGTCGGCCTATGTTCAGTGTACAAGTTGTTATTTTGGTCTTATAGGCCCGTACTTCTTATGTATAAGTTGGTATTACATGTTGTATTCTACTTATATCACGACAGCCTTTCGGCTCAGTTATCTGTTATAGTATGACATGAAAAGATACTTTACGTTGGTACACGGTTGAGTAAGGTACCGGGTTCCCGTCGCGGACCATCGGTTTGGGTCGTGACACTCTTGTGATGTGTGTTACAAATGATCAGACCCCTTTTATATAGTAGGGGAGTCATACTCTTGATACAATTCTATACAAGGTAAAAAATCTCATAATTTTCTAATTAATCGGCCTATGCTTGATACGTGCCGAGTTTTCCGCCATGTACAACTGATTGCGTATATGTCGTCCTTCTGTTATTTGGCTCGACAAATTTTGTTAATTCTTATTTGATCTAGATTTTGTTCGGTCTCGTGGTCTCAAGCTTAACTATATAACTTCGCACCTCGGTTCGACATAATTCGAGGTCGAACCTTAACTTATCATATTCCAGTCTCGATTAGTTACACAAAAGGCGAACCTGGTTTTAACCGTATATAGAGGTGTTGGATGGTTGGTTTGTGCCAATAAGAGGTAAATGTATTGGTTAACCTCGATTTGATGTAATTGTAGCTAATTGCTATGTATTATACGTATTGGGAGCAGCGTATATGCGAAATGGTGGGTGTATATGCGTTTTCTATGGGTGGAGCACGCAGGTAGAACTAGTTATTTACATCTTGTTACTTAATGTAATATGATTTTTATGTTTTGTCTAGATTGTAAGACTGTTTGACTGTTTCCTGTCGTGTTAGTAGCCGTGTTAATCTTGTTGTGACATTGGGTTAATGAAAGTATTAAATTGTTGATAGCATCCACGGTAGCCTAACATCATTAAAGGGGACGGATGAAGCTCTGGAAGCTCCAAGAAGGCCTATGAGAAGGTCTCAAACAAAGAAATTTCAAGACAAGCTTAATGAGCTTCAATTTACAATTAAAAAATGTCTTATAGTAGAAGAACAACTCCAACACAAGGAGGATTTTTGGGCCATGTCTTACAACTATTTGAAGGACCAAATTAAAGTACAAGAGGAGATGGAATGAGGCCCAAATATGCCCAAAAAATAGGATTTTTAAGCAACCCACATAACCTCCCAAAAAAAATGTATCTAGAATATATATTTAATAGTTGTTTTGATCTATGTTGACTTGTATTGGTCTATATGTATGTTGACTACATTGGTCTTAGTATGGGTAGTCTTATACGCTTCTAGGGAATATAATTCTCATTTATTGAAGTTTTAACTATGTCACGACCCTATTTTCCCTCTGTAGGATGCCGTGACAACACCTAGTCTTTAGACTAGGTGAGCCTAACACTTACAAAATAAGTAGCAAACTTTAACTAACGAGTGAAAAATATGAAATAGAAATCTCTATACAACACTTACAGTCCTAAAACAGGTAGCACAAGCTCTACTGAGTTTGCTAGAAAAACCTCTAAATACAACAATTTCGAAATGGAGATAAAACAGGATAAAAAATCTAAAGGTGACTCCGAGGCCTGCGAACGTGGCTACAGGTTTGCCTTGAGTCTCCACAGCAAGATCCGTACAACTAGCTAGCGATCGACCAACTTTGAAATACCTGGATCTGCAGAAAATGTGCTTAAGTGTAGTATGAGTACACCACATCGGTACCTAGTAAGTATCAAGACTAACCTCGGTGGAGTCGTGATGAGGGACAATGAAGACACCTACTGGAATAAATAACATGGACAAGTATAGGTGTAGAAATAACAGGGTACATTATCTCTATAAAGTTAGGCATGTGATCACTCCCAACTATGCCGTATAAAAAGGACTAAGTTGTTGTTGCAAATATAATATGGTTTACAAGTCCGGAGTCAAATCCCACAGAAAACTAAGTCTTAGCTACAACTATTCAATATTGTAAGAGGATAAGCTCGTACAATTCCTAAGATATAAATATTAAGATTCTTATATCTAATTAACTAAATAGTTAAAGTAGTAGATTAACAACTAAAGATACTACGGGTTGGAGAAAATATTAAGGAGGTCTAGAGTTATGAATAACCCTATTGTCAGACTCCTTTCCGCTACGTTTTCTTTAAATTTGCCTAAGTCTTATCTATCGAACATGAGCACTCTAACTATCATAACTCTCTCCCGAGTAATTACAAGAATTTACTAGACATATTCTCCCGAATTACACTAGCTGGTATTAAGTACTGCTCACTCGTATCGCACCAAGGTTTCGTTATCCCTAATCCCACCTTTAAACCCTCCGTATTGATCCCTCATATACCTTAGGAGTGATGTTTTTCAAAAACTACCTAAATATGCACTCTCTCCCAAGTAATACACACTAAATAGGCACAGACGATTGAGAGCTCTTCAACAAACCACAATATAAACACGTAGTTGAACAAATAGAGAAAATACTACGGCAAAACTATATTAACATAACACGAAAATCATTCTACAATAGTTTCCATCAAAACCCTAGATAAAAAATTATCTATTCATAATATTATGCAAAACTACAATACTAGAATTCATAACCAATAATTGAAATAGGAAGAAGGAAGTGAGAAACTTGTAGAAGAATTCTCCTTCTTGCTCCTAGTGTGTTCTTGTCTCCTTCGGTCGAATACCCAGTATCCTTAGCCTCCTTAGGTATAAATTATTTACAAAGTATTTCAAAAGTCCCCCAGGTCAGGCCATCTGCGACCGCGAATTCGGCCACCGATTTTACCCAGTGTTATGCCTCACATCCGCGGCCAGATCCTCGACCGCGGATTTGACCGTGTTTTTCACCCTGTAGTGTTTGGGATTTAGAAGAACGTAAAACATGAAAGTTGTATCCATTTGAATTATATTTCCAACCATATATTGTGGACCCCAAATGGAGTTCTGAGCAAAACGTTATGTGCATTTTGCTAGACAATGCGCAATATGCCTACTCGATTATTCGTTTGTTCGTTCTTAACTATCAAATTTGATCCCTGAACACGATCCCGACTTAATTAATTGAGATTTTACTCAGACTTCAAAGCTCCAAATCACTTGAATTCATTACATAACATCTACATAGCTCGGAATCACTCCTACAAGGCATAAAACACACAATTAGTGCAAAACACTAGCGATTAAAACTCAAACTCAATTAAAGTGCAGTAAATTAGAGTGTAATAAGCGACTAAAATACATAATTATATCCTATCATAAACACGCCACACTTAAACCATTTATCTTCCTCGAGTAATCAAACTATACTTTATATAGACATGACCTTTTTAAACAATTCTCCTAACTCATCACACTAAGTATCCTTAAAATAGACTAAGCACAAAAGTGTATTATCTTCACCTCAAGATTTGACTTACAAGTACCATGCATTATTCACAACTCAACCACTTACTCTAACATAGAGGTCACTGACATTACCTTTCCTTCATGAATCAAGTGCCCTCACACAACAAAAGAGAGTAGTTCCACACAATAAAATTAAAAACACTTAGGAACACAAGATAGAAAGAATTCACTCACTCTCAGAAATGATATTCATATGCCACAAAAGGTGCACCATAGGCTTGCCCGTAGTGTACTACTTCATTAATCGAGCTCATTCAGTCTTGGATCAAGTAGGACTTTATTTGGTTGTAATGTAGGCTGCGGGACGGGTTGGATACATTTAGATATAAAAGTGACTACACCTCCCTAAGCACTTTAATACATATACTTTAATATTCAAACCCCATATTTATATCAAATCAAACTCTAAATTCACATCAATGTATATTTCCCTATACTTCTTTAAGAACAATTACATCAAGAATCACCACTTATCAAAGAATGTTTTTTTTTCACAACAATACAATTTTTTTTTCTTTTTTTTTATATTTTTTATTTAAGATCTTACTTTTTAAAAATAGCGCACCTTTCTCCTTATTTCATTAGTTCCACTCAAATGACAAACCAACTACCCCACACTTTAACTTCTACACAGTTCATAACAATTCAAGTGCTCATGAGAGGTTAGAAGGTTCAAATAGATGGTTAATTCAAATAAATGGGTAAGGCTTATAACGTGGCTGCCAAAGAAACAGGATTACAGGCTCAAATGGGTTAACTATGATACATAACAATTAGACGGGTAAAATATATATATGGCTCAATAAAGAAATGCCTATATCACTTCCAAGACTGAACAAAACTACTATTTCGCTTTGCAAACACACGGGGAAAGTTATTGACATCAAATGCAATGCACGTAATAACACACAAACCTCACACACACGTGGCACATAACTTATTCACGATTGGTTTCATAAAGACACTCAAGTCAAAGCAGTTAAGCAAAGTTAAGCTTAACAATTTAAGGTAATTATACAAGAATCAAAACATGAGCCTAAGCGTCACAACCAAAGTACTCACTATTCTCAAGGAATAACAAAGTCAAGAGATATTTCTTCAATTCAACACAACACAATGGCTCTTATTCCTAAAAAATATAAAACTAACTACACCTGGTTCAAACAAAACCCTAGGAAAAGAACCGCGACACAAAGAAAAACCAAGGGGGAATTGCTACACTACCTAACAAAAGAAAATCTTTTTGTCTTTTTCCTTTTGACTTAAATCCCTCAACAAAATTGTCTAATAAATCCATTGTCGGTAAAAGTCCAATCTTTTTTATTTTTGTAAAAAAAAAAAAATTTCAATTAATCTAACACAACTAAAATAGCATGGAAAGTCATCCAGAAAATCTCCTCACCCCACACTTAAAATTGTGCATTGTCCCTAATGCATACCATAACTAATAAGAGGGTAAAAGAAACTCTTTGGTAGGCAAAAGGCTGAAGCACTAGCAGCTCATGGGGTACTCAGACTTCTACCAGGCTTGGTCCTTCGTGCGGGTACCTCACACTTAGTTCCAACCATCTGGTTTGTTGTTGCATCCTTCCAATGGATTTGCGTTCCATGCTCCTAAAAATAAAAAATTGACAGTACAAGAATAATACAATAATAAATAATAAAATAAAATTAAAAAAAACTAAAGCTGGGTTTCCTCCCAACAAGCGCTTGATTTAACGTAGCGGCACGACGCAGATCACTTTCTGCCTCCACTTTGAACATATGAATTGGACCCCAAGTTTTGATTCAAGCTTATGATTATGCTCCTGGGGTGGTGGAACGAATGTAACTGGCCCAAGGAAACTATGTAGTATTCTGCACTTCTTGGCCTTTAGATGAGGTGTGTAATTCCGACTTTCTGGCAAGAAGAATTCAAGAATGTAGGCACCTTGTTCCTCATTCCTTGACTCCTCAAGTGGGTCAGATGACTCTATTTCTATATCACCATCCAAGCACAATGTGAAAAAGTGCTTGGAGTGTGGACCAATGCCCTCAACTACATGAACATTGGGACTGTCTACTTCCTCAACACCCATGACACAGAGTCAGCTAAATATGTATCTCAAATGTCCTTGGTTGACTCTAGTATCTCTTCTAAAACATCGACATCCTCAAAATCTAGTTCGATTGATTGTTGGTGTTTTACTCTGACCTCCTTCGTGAGCACCTCGATTTCTGTATCTAATACATGCTCATTTTGGCTACTATCCACAAAATTGCCTTGCTGAGCATTAAAAGCTTCAACCACTTGAATCACTTGAGCCTCCAAGTTTCGAATAGTTGCCTCCTGCCTTTCTATCTGCAGTTGTTTCTCATTATTTTGTTCCAAGGAACTTTAACATATTTTTGACCTCCTTCATGTCAACCTCCCTGGGTTCTTTGTTCCTATAAATTTCACCAAAAAAAGTAAAACCATCATAGTAAGGGGTTGGTGGAAGATAAAAAATATAAGCAAAACCATGAAAGTGACCATCTTTACCACCACACACATTCCACACATAAGACTGTGTTGGTGCACATAACTCATTCTCGGGAATATTTTGATAATTTTTCCATGGGTGATTTTCTCCACAATAAGCATTAGGAAGATCAATATTAGAATTACGAACATCAAAAGTATCATAATTCGAGGATGCCATGTTCTCAAATCAACAAGTAAAAATAAAAAAAAAATAAAAAAAATGAAATACAAATAAAAGTTCAAACTTGAAACCTAGCAAAATGTACACCTACAGCTACACCGTTAGTTCCCTGGCAACGACGTGCAAATTTGATCACGCCCAACTATGCCTTATGAAAAGGACTAAACGGTCGTTACAAATAGAATCCCGTTTACAAGTCCGGAGTCGAACCCACAGAGAACTAAGGATTAGCTACAGTTGTTCAATATTTCTAAGAGGATAAGCTTGAACAATTCTTAAGTTATAAATATTAAGATTCTTATATCTAATTAACTAAAATTGAAGTATAGTATCATCCCTAGGTGGATTAGGAAAATCACTTTAGATGTTCCCCAATGAGACGCGATCCCAAGTTACAATGTATTACATAAGAGGTTTCATGTTTTTAGTGATAGATTATAGATCGACATTAAGGTGAACCAACAATATATGGATAAAGTATATAAAGTATGAGATGAGATTAGGCTGTCGTTCTTAACATGAAGAGTAACGAGGAAGCATTAATGAATTTAGATTTATACCTATAGGATAAACAAAGAGAGAGTAACCTAGAGTTACGTAGCAAACCTCGGTTATAATAAAGCAAAGTAAGTTTTAAGGTATAGTATGCCCTATCTAGATGCAGTAAAGCCATAAGGATATATAACCGAGGCTATGAAACAAAATATAGCAGTAGTCGTAAGTTCGATAAAGTACCAAGCGAAGAACATCAATACACCTATAACTACCTACAGGGACAGTGTGTAATAGTTCTGTATATGTTCACAAATGAGGCCTAGATATTCGCAAAAAACTAGAGGAAAACGGTGGGAAAAGTCGCATTGGCACGTATACAAGGAAAAAGTCGTAAGGGCTGCATGACATAAGGTAGAAACAATTACAATATTGGAAGAATTCTTACCACAAGTCGTGGTGTGAGAAAGAGGCCTAAAGGGGGAATGCCCTGGCATTTTGATCTATTCACATAACAGCTGCCTAGATGGCAAGGAAACTATTAACGTATTCGTAAGAGCTATAGGTTATGAGACTCATAAGTGCATCAGTAAACATTATAGGACGACTGTTCCAAAGGGGGAATGATGTTACACCCCATGTTTTGGTACGTGAGAGTACGTCGTAAGTCAATTCGTGTATGCTCATAAATGAGATTTTATTTGGAATTATATAAAGTAAGTTAATTGTGTTACCTTGGAGGTTACAAATATTTAATATCATGAATAACAAGTACAAAGAGGGTTGGAAGGCTTAGAAGCTAAATGAATTGAATAAAATAAGTTTGTCGAAAGTCGACAAGTTGGGAATGTAATAACAAGGACTTTTGGGGTGAGACTAGGGCTCTTAACATGATAAGGAGGTTATCTTATGAGTTATTTTAGTCGTATGATAGTCGTGAGTTACATTTTGAAGTCAAGAGAGTTTTGGAACAAAAGGTGGAAACGTCCTCACAAGTTACATTAATAAATAAGCTGAAAAATTATGTCAAATGTAGTTGAGCTTTTATTTGAATATAATTGGAATTACGGGATGATCCACATATCAAATGGAATATCAACGAATCTAGTTTCTAACACATTAAACCATTTGTCAATACAATATATCGGAATAGATAAGTATTTGCATTTTCGCGAAACCATGTAAGAAGCTCTCTATTGGACCCACTTAGGCGGTTGAGAATATCTTGATATATATGTGACGCCTAAAGCCTGTTTTAACTCATTATATTTTACTCTCTTCAGGCCCTAGAAACCTAAATACTTTCTCTCAAAGTTATCTCATGATCCAAAATCCAAACCAAGGGACAACAACACAAATCAAGTGTCGGGAATCCCGTGGCACTAGTGAGTGTCTTGTTCTTCTTGTGGTTAATGATTTTGGTGTGGTTCTGGCTCATTTTGTGTCACGCCCCAACCTCGAGAATCATGATCGGCGCTTAACCGAGTGCACTTGGTCGAGCAAGCATGTTAGACACTTTCTACCCAACTCACTCATGATCAAGAAAAGACATGCTTTCATTAATTAGACAGTAGAAAGATCATATATACATTACTAAATCATCCTTTTGGTTACATCATTCTTAAGTTTCAAAATACACACATTCTTATGATTCGAGTGCAACAAGAGATTAAAACACAAAATAATCTGTTTGACTTTTCTACAGAGCCACTAAAGATACAACAGAGTGTTATGATAGTGTAGGCAACAAGGCCCCGACTATACCTCAAAATGTTATAATAGTATGAACAAAAGATACAATACACGACTCGGGGATTAAGTGGGGCTCATCGAGTCTGCCGGGAAGAGGATGTACCACTATCGCTCATCAACACTACCTGCTATGCAACCACTTGCATCAATTTAAAGATGCAGCGGCCCACGAAAAAGGGACGTTAGTACCGTTGAATAGTACAAGTATGTAAAACTAAAAAACCTTCTCAATAGAATGAACAGTAATACAAGAGGGAAACAACCATGAGTTCAATAAGATCTTCAAACAATGTTAAAACATCAAATAAGGATCACATAAATTATCAAGTCAATTTCCATCTTATTAGGTTGGGAAATCGTTATTGCCAAAATACCATAAATTCACAATACCACCGTTTTCTTACACGAAGTCTGATCACGACCCGACCGATTAGGTAATATCATTTAAGACATCAACCATAACAAGAATTCTAATTATCATTTACAGCACAGTCACTACCATGTGTGCATCATGGCGTACGATCACGGACTCATCGGCTAGGCCATGTAACTCGAGACATCACCCTTTCAATCAATCATCTCACTTCATGCTTCTTTCCCATCTTTTCAGTACATTGGCACGAGTGGCCTCGATTATAAAGTCATTCTTGGCACTTGGCGATATTTCATAATTCTAGTTTCCCCTTCTTACCATCAACATCATTATCATCATCAACAACAATAAGGCCTACCATTTAAGACGTTAGTACACATATGAGAAATTTGGAGTCCTAAGCACATAGAGGCTTTTTATACAAATTAGCATAACAACCTTTATTCCATCTTGACATGAAATCTTAACATTTCTTACCACATATTCCACATTTTGAACACATATTCAAATGGAAATATGACATGATAAAGCATTTAGAATAAATATAGAACATGTATACTTCAACAAAAACACATTTGGAATAGCCAACTCTATAATGATCAATTCAGAACTTACACCAATTACATGACCACCGTGGGATTCCATTCTAAGAAGAAGGGGGTTTAGCCAACATACCTCAATTGAGCTTCCTTTAAACTTTAAAATGTTCCGGAATTCTTAGCACATCGATCTATTTTAGAAATATGAAAAGTTTGACAAAAAGTTAGGAAGATGGTCATGGTTCTAGCTCATTTGAGCATATTATTAAACATTAGGTATGAACTAATGTTTTTAAGGCCCTTTTATGAAATATTCTACTATTCCTCAACCCATTCTCTACCATTCTTAGCTCGAAACCTCCCCACATACTTTAAGAATACATGCATGCAAGATATCAACCCCCACACCCAATAATTGTCTTTCTAATTATCCCCTTTTTAGTAGATTTTTGAATTTAAGAGCTAGGGCATAGATTCTTACCTTTTAGATGAGGACTTTATTGATAATCTTCAAGTATTGAGCAAAAATTATTTTATTTTAAGTTGAATATTTCTTCCCAAAATGGCCGCTAAAAATGGCATTTGGAATTGGGCGGCCTGCGTCACGGCCGTTATGCGGCCCCGCATACCGGTTTTGCGGTCACATAATGCGCCACAGAACCTCCCCTCAAAAAACTTTAAGGATGATTATGCGACCAAAGTGCAGCTTGTGAAACGGCTATGTGGTCGCACAATTGGCCGCAAAATTGATCTCAAAATTAGCCCAAAAAGTTGTTTCATTATGCGGCCATTTTGCGGCCCGTAGAGTGATTATGCGACCGCATAATGGGCCGTAGAAATTCCTATTTATGAAAAATATTTTCCTTCAACTTCCTAGCATTCCGTTCAATCCAAAATGTCTGAACCGCGACGAGCACCGCAAAAATTTATACTATTATTAACCTCTACGCCTACCCCGGCATCACGTTACCCCAACTTTTAGGAAATTTTTTTACTGGGTATTACTTTTTGGGAGTTTTTTAATGTGTTTTATGTTCTTTAAAATACTCTCCCATGGTTTTCATATCAACAGTAGGTGATTTCAAATCTTCCAAAGTGATTGTAGTGCCGAAAAATCCAAATTGATTGCTAGTTTCGCTTCCTTGTTCTTGTGGATGCATTGGAAGGATATTTCATGGTGAACTAAGCTAGAATTGGGGTTGTTCTATATGTGTTAAGGTAAGGAACCTCTTAATCTACATGTAAGCTTATACAAGTTACGACTAAGTCGTTGAAGCTAAAACATGTGAGATATCGATCAAAAGGCTTGTTAGTAATGTTGTTGATTATTGAACTGTTTGGGAGGTATTCTTGCAGCATTATATGGCTGAAAATTTTATAGAATAAACTGATTATATTGCGTCATTATTATCAATATTTTCCTGAATATAAATAAGAGGCAAAGGATTCAAAATATAGTGTTATTAGACATGAATCGAGCTTGCCGCTCGACGTGTTATTGTGCTGGTTGTGTTCCATGTAGAAAATGGTTATTGTTTGGGCTGTTTGGTGACATTTAGTAACTTATGGAATGTAGTACAAACAGGGGAGGTGTTGTCCATTTTCTTCTAGAGTATTGGTTTTCACATATGAGAGTTACTACGTTAATGTGATGACGACGAAGTCGGTTTACTCATTGGAGACGTAAGAAGATCATATTGAGCTTGGTTGTCTGTTGAAAAGAAGATTGCAAAGGTATGTTAAGGCACTTCCTTCTTTCTTTTGTCATGATCTAAAGTGAAATAAACATAAACGATATGCTATTTCATAACGGATCTACTCCTAGATTCTAAAGTTGTCCATGTTGTTCTTTCCTTATCATGTTATTCTAAGCATGTATGTATGATGCTTGAATTCTATTGAGGTTCATATTGATGTTATGTTTCCCGTAATGTTAGTCGAACCTTCAACAAGATTACATCACTCCGAAAGGTTTAGAACGTGATTCCATTAGTCTATCAGATCAGTCGCGCTATAGTCGACCGGGTATGACACCTATTGTGCAACCACATATCACTTGGGTTTTACCGAGCTCCACAAAGGCATATATTTTTCTTTTGGTAAAAAAAAGAAATTATATATATATATATATATATATATATATAAAAAATCATGCATTTCATGTTAGTAGCCCTCAGAGGCACTCAGATGTTATAGGATGTATCTTCTCTATCTCTTTTTGCATTACTGTTCTTATTTATTCTTTCCTTCCTTAAATACTCAGTACTTTAACTTACTCACGTCCCTTTTGCCTAGGGACATTTTGTTTCATGCCCGCAGGTCCCAATAGGCAGGTTGACACTCCACCTAGTAGGCTATCTATCACGACCCAAACCTGCACGTAACAACGAGCACCTGGTACCTTACTTAACCAAGTACCAACATAACATATCTTTCTTACTGTACTTTTATTGGAAAATGGTCCAAACGTTCCGTCATGGGATAACCAAAATAAACATAGGGGAATACCCAATATAGGATGACCCAACATGATATAAAAGCTTATACATGTGATATACGGGCCTATAAGGCCAACATGATCATTTGTAAACTCAAAACATAGGCCAGCAAGGCCATACAAGCATTCGTATACATGAAATCTGTCTACAAGCCTCTAAGAAAACACAGTTAACATAAAGGTTGGGACAAGGCCCCGCCATACCGAACAATACGCGTCTAAATCACACTGACCAAACAAGCAACTCCGGAGCAAATAGAGCGCACCAACATCTTCCGCTGAGCTGATAGCCTACTTGGAGGACTCTCGACCTGTCTATCGGGACCTGCGGGTATGAAATGCAGTGTCCCCAGGCGAAAGGGACGTCAGTACAAATAATGTAGCGAGTATATACGGCACATAAACAAGTACATAAAAGACATGGAATAAATATATAGTAAATGACTCAACGTGTAAGGATGGATAACTTTGCAAATCATGAAATACTTAATATGTCATGCATATGCATATGAATATCATGTGGTGCATAGGTACATGTGTTCAAAACATCATCAAGCCTCTAAGGGCATCCCATCATATCATCTCGGCCACTGTGGGCAAAATAATCAACGTACCAGCTGATCAGGTGGTGGTGCGTATATAACGTCGTAACATTTTCCCATATCTCATATACATATATATACATGTATACGCGTATAAAGCGTCGTCGTTCATGGGTCAATACACATGTATAAATGAATGCAATGCGTGAGAAGTACGTCAAAAATATCTCGAACGTCATAAGACCATTATATCTACGATTAATATCATGAAACAAACTTTATCAACTTACATATTTTCTAAGACCCATGAACAGATGATTGAATAATAAGACATATGGGAATTCAAGAACATAGACATCTCTAATACTTCTATGAATAGATTCATTTATGGAAGTTGTGCATTTCCTCGTTTCTCACTTGTCGTATAGATCATGCCAAAAAGAAAGAAGGGATAGCCTTAACATACCTTGATTCTCTTGAAAATCTTTCTAACACACGTTAATTGCGACGAAACAAATAACGACGTTATCAAAATAGGGAACAATCCATATGAAATGTTCAAAGCAATAACGTTGCTATTGTAAAATCATCTTTGTAGAAACTCTTTCTCAAGAAATTTAGAATCAACGTTATATAATGGAAAGCATGCTGAAACACTTCTCAAGAGTTTAGGATTAACGTTACATGGAAATGGAAAGCTTGGTTGACATTTTCCTTAAGAGATTAGAATATATTATTAAATTATAAATATTATCTATAATATTTGGGTAGGCCCTACACTCCAAGCTTGGTGTCACTTTTCTTTGTCAAAGTGTGACACCGTTACACCTTATTTAATAGTCATTAGTTAGATCAGGAATGCTTGCCACGTCGTGGAGGGGCAAGTCTTATCCCACTCTTTAATTAATCACCCAATAATTAATCAATTACCCACATAATTAAAAATTATCTCAAATTACATAAAATACTGCTCACTTTTAATATACTTTATGTACCCTACTATCATGGTCATGGGGTACCTTGTGTGGCACTAGTCTATAAATACCGGGTATTTTAGATCGGGTCATATTTTATCCCAACATGTCAAACTTTGACGAAAATTCATTTTATTTTATTTACTTACCCTCTCACCTTCACTAATTACTCATCATTTGTTTGAAATAACATAATGCTTATAATCTCAAAATAATCTCATTCCCAAACTTACGTGATCTGTTTACGGCGAAACTTTAACGTACGAAAATGCAAAATGTAATATCTCATTTCCGAGCTTATATCAATTTATTTATGGTGTACTTATTTGTATGAAAACATGGGTTGTAACATCATTCCCCCCTTTGGTACATTCGTCCTCGAATGTTGACTGACGCACTTATCATTTTCATGACTTATGCCTTCCGAATACTTTAGTACTCTTCTTGCCATCTAGGCAACTGTTCTGTGATTAATTCCAAAGTCCAGGGCATTCCCCACTTTAGGACTATTCTCAGTCAATGACTTATGGTTGGAATCCTTCCAATCTCGTAACTGTTGTTACCTTCTATTATGCAGCCCGTATGACTTTACTGCCATAACTCTTACTTTGATTTATCATTACTGAGGTCTGCTACCAAACTCCAGGTTACTCTTGTTGCTTATCCTATATGTATAATTCTATGTCCTTTAATGCTTCTTCATTACAATTCATCTTAAGAATTACGGCCTAATCTCACCTCATACTTTGTGACTTTTGTCCAATCATTGTTTATTCACCTTAATGTTGATCTATCATCTACCACTGATAACTTGATCTCTTATGTAACTCTTCCGCTAGGGCTCACATCTCATCGTGGAACATTTGAAGTGATTTTTTTGATCCACCTAGGGGCGATATGACACTATACTTCCATAATCGTATTTCATAGCATCCCAATGTGATTTACCCTACGTGGGTATTTTAATCCTATAAAATTCATGAAATCATTACTCCATCAAAGGCCCAAACGTCATCCTTCATCTATCTTAATTACACCTTCATTCTACTACTAGGGTAGTATTACATCTCCTCTAAATGCTACTAGTCTTAGACTCCTTTGAGTTCATTCAGGAAATACTGAGCTTTCAATAACTGAGAGAAACCATCAGCTCTTTTTTTTCATGGGTTTAATCCTGAGGACTTATCCATTCTCATTAAATTTTCACTCGCCCTTTCTAATCCTTACTCCTATTTTCCTACAACCTTGTCGCTTTACCATACTTCAGCTTGCGACCTACACATATTCATTTATACTACTCACAACTTTTCTTCAACTTGCTTGCACCATAGATTTCCTTATGTTATTCTGGAACATCAAGCGAGACATCACATCATCTTAACTCTTCTTTTACTCCCTTAACTAGACCTCTCGTGTGACGACCCAAAGGGTAATCACCTATTTTATTATCTATCCCATACTTTCGAGTCCTTGAAAACCTCATCTGTAGTTGCCTCGATTTGCATGCATAATCTGTGCGCGTAACTGGACAATTTAAATATTAAATTCTATGAAAAATGCTAAAATTTGATATTAAAATGAGTAAATTTGACTCCGGTCAACATTTTGGGTAAACGGACCCAGACCCGTGATTTGGCGGTCCCGGAGGGTCCGTAGGAAAATATGGGACTTGGGCGTATGCCCGGAATTAAATTCCGAGGTCCAAGCCCGAGAAATGAATTTTTGAGTGAAATTATTTTTCTGAAATTTATAAATAAAAGTGAAATGGAAATTTGTTAAAATGTGTTGCTATCGGGCCCGTATTTTGGTTCCGGTGCCTAATACATGTCTTATATGTATTTTAAGATATTTCTGTGAAGTTTGGTTGAAATTGGACGTCGTTTGACGTGTTTCGGACTTAAAATTCTAAATTTGAAAGTTTATGAGGTTTGAAGAAAAACTAGTGATTTTGAGGTTTGATTCGTTATTTTTGATGTTATATTGGCGATTTGATCGCACGGTTAAGTTCGTAGGATGTTGTTGAGTTAGTGCACGTGATTTGTTAGGAGCCCCGAGGGCTCGGGAGTGTTTCAGAGGTGCCTCGAAGGGATTTTGAACTTAGGAAGATTGCTGGTTTTTGGTTTCAGCAGTTGCAGGTCCATTTGTTCTTCGCGTTCGCGATGCCTCTTCCGCATTCGCGAAGCTTTAAGCTATCCCTTCATCGCGTTCGCATCCACTCCCTGGCGAACGCGTAGGTTATTTGACCCGTAGGGCTTAGCCCTATTTTCCTCTTCGTATTCGCGTACACTTGACCGCGTTCGCGTAGCTTTGCAGGTCTTCTACATCGCGTTCACATGATGTCCCTTGCGTTCGCGTAGGCCAATTTGTGGACCCCAGCCTCTTTACTCTTTGCGTTCGCATTCACCCTTTCGNAATTTTGCCCAGTGGTATATAAATATTTCCAGAACAGTAGCTTCGGGATTTTTCATAAGTTTTCACGAAATTCATCTTCTCCAAGGTCCTTAGGCATCCATTGAAGCCATCCTTCACCAAAACTTCTTGGGTTAGTAAATTTTAACTCGTTTCCTTCATTTTTCATCTATATCTAATATATTCCTAAGCCTAAAATATGCAAATTAGAGTAGAAAATTGGGAATTTGGGTAGAGTTAGGCCCTTTTGAGTTTTCTTGATTTAGACCTCGTTTTGGGGTCGAATTTGAAAACAAATTATATATTCGGGCTCGTGGGTGAATGGGTGACGTGGTTTTGGTCCGAGCCTCGTGTTTGGACCAAGCTGGCCCGGGGTCGAATTTTGTTATTGTGAAAGAATGCATGGAAATGGGTAATTAGGCTATGTAATTGAATTATTGAATCCTTATTGATATACTTGAGTTGATTTTGGCTAGATAATAACATTCCAGAGTTGAATTCTAAAGGAAAGGCGGTGTTAGAGGGTTGATTGCTATATTTTGGACCTGAGGTAAGTGTTTGGTCTAACCTTAGCTTGAGGGAATAGGAGTTGAGTCTTATTTGCTACTTGCTAATTGTAGAGTACGATGTATAGGCATGGTGTCGAGTATCTATACATTGGTGTCTAGCATGACCGTGAGTCTTAATATTGCGAATATTCCGATTTTGTTGTAACTTCCATGCTTAATTAATGATTTCTATATGTTGTAAAGAGCATGTGAAGGGAATTGTGATCTTTAAACTTCGAGGAGCATTGGCTCAAATTATAACACGAATGGTGAAGATATATGAGATAGTTGAATCCTTTGGAGCATTGACTCAAGTAATAGAGTAAACTATGAAATGAAAGTGAAAGAAAGAGAAAGAGTTACTAAAATATACCCTCGTCGGGTCATTGTTGCTTTAGTGATTATCTCCCTTGCTGGGATGTTGAGATTACTGTTATTGTTCCCTTGCCGGGATATTATTTTTTAATTGATGTTCCCTTGCCGGGATTTCTATTCATATTCTATTTACTCTCTTGCCCTTGTTTATGATTGCTGTTTGGGTGAGGAAAAGTGTTAAAGCACGAAGGGTGATGTCGTGCACTGTTTGCTATTGTAAGGAAGAATGTTAAAGCATGAAGGGTGATGCCGTGCATTGTTTGATATTGTCTCCCTTGATGGGATGTTGAGATTACTGTTATTGTTCCCTTGCCGGGATTCCTATTTCTATTCTGATTACTCCCTTGACCGTTGTTTGTGATTGTTGTTTGGGTGAGGAAGAGTGTTAAAGCACGAAGGGTGATGTCGTGCACTGTTTGCTATTGTGAGGAAGAGTGTTAACGCACGAAGGGTGATATCGTGCGTTGTTTGATATTGTGAGGAAAGAGTGTAAAGCACGAAGGGTGATGTCGTGCACTGTTTGCTATTGTGAGGAAGAGTGTTAACGCACGAAGGGTGATATCGTGCGTTGTTTGATATTGTGAGGAAAGAGTGTAAAGCACGAAGGGTGATGTCGTGCACTGTTTGCTATTGTAAGGAAGAATGTTAAAGCATGAAGGGTGATGCCGTGCATTGTTTGATATTGTCTCCCTTGATGGGATGTTGAGATTACTGTTATTGTTCCCTTGCCGGGATTCCTATTTCTATTCTGTTTACTCCCTTGACCGTTGTTTGTGATTGTTTTTTGGGTGAGGAAGAGTGTTAAAGCACGAAGGGTGATGTCGTGCACTGTTTGCTATTGTGAGGAAGAGTGTTAACGCACGAAGGGTGATACCGTGCGTTGTTTGGTATTGTGAGGAAAGAGTGTAAAGCACGAAGGGTGATGTCGTGCCATGATTTACATTGATTACATTATACATTGCATAGTGAGGACGAGAGTAAAAGCACGAAGGGTGATGCCGGGGAAGCTTGTGATTTCTAGTCCTTATTGATATTCTGGCCTTGTTGTTCCTTTCTTTGTTTATGATTTCTTACCAGTACATGAGGTCGGTTGTACTAATGCTACACCTGCACTTCTTTATGTTGTGTAGATTACGCAGCGGGACCCGGAGGACATCATTAATGGGAGTGTCTTCTAGCTCACCCTAGAGGATTCAAGGTATATCCGCTGGCGCTCGTGGGCCTTGGCGTCTCTCCCATCCATATGTGTTCGTTTCTGTCTTGTTTTTTCTCTATTTTTAGAGACAGTCATGTATTTCCTTTCAGACTTTGTATTTAGCACTCTTATAGACAGTTCGTGAGTTTGTGACTCCAGGTTTTGGGAAAATTATGCATCGATGTATTATGTTGTCTTTACTTAGTTTTGAAAACCATATTTATTTATCTCCGTTGTTAATTTGTGAAAATTTTTTAGCTTATTCTGATAAATCAATGTTTCCATGCTAGTTTAACTATACATGTTGGCTTGTCTGGCGAGTTCAACGTTAGAGGCCATCACGGCCCGATGGTGGGATTTCGAGGCGTGACAAGTTGGTATCAGAGCACTAGGTTGCTTAGGTCTCACAACTCACGGACAACTTGGTAGAATCTGAGGGATCGATACGGAGACATCTGTATTTATCCCCTAGAGGCTGCAAAGTTAGGATGACTCCACATTTTTTTTCATCTCTGTCGTGCGATATGAATTATGAGTACTGATTAAGATTCTATTCTATTCTCTCGCAGATGGCGAGGACGCGTGCTTCCCTTGGTTCCGCTCAGTAGCCCGACACTCCTGCTACAGCTCCTAAGAGGGGTCGAGGTCGAGGACGAGGTCGTGCTAGAGGACGAGGCCGTGCTAGAGGCCGAGGCTGGGGCCGGGCTCAGCCTAGGAAAGCAGCCCCAATGAAGGACCCTCAGGTCGAGTCTTACGAGGAAGTCCCAGTTCTGGCAGTCCCAGTTGGACCAGCTCAGGTCCCATAGGGGTTCATAGCTACCCAGTGCTTCAGGACGCTCTTGTTCGTCTAGTCGGACTCATGGAGAGTGTAGCACATGCGGGTCTTCTTCCTACTGCACCAGCCGTCTCTCAGGCTGGGGGAGGTGCCCAGACTCCTGCCACTCGCACGCCAGAGAAGCTAGGTCCACAGTTTCAGACTCCGGCACCTCAGCCAGCCGGAGTAGCTCAGACGGGTATTGCAACACCGGTAGCAGAGGGAGCAGCTATGTTAGCAGATGCTTTGTAGATACTGGACATGTTCACTAAGTTATTCACTTCTACTTTTAATGGTTCACCATCAGAGGACCCCTAGGATTATTTTGACAGCTGCCATGAGGTTCTTCGGAACATGGGCATAGTGGAGTCCAACGGAGTTGACTTCGCTACTTTTCGGTTATTTGGCGCAGCCAAGAGTTGGTGGAGAGACTATTGCTTAGTCAGACCAGCCGTGTCTGCACCTTTGACTTGGACTCAGTTCTCAGAGGTATTTTTGGGGAAGTTCCTTCCCATTACTCAGAGAGAGGACCTTTGGAGACAGTTTGAGCGTCTCCAGCAAGGATCCATGTCAGTCACTCAGTACAAGACCAGGTTCATCACTCTAGCCCGACATGCTCTTATGATACTTCCAACTGATCGGGAGAGGGTTTGGAGATTTATTGAGGGATTGGCCCGGCCTATCAGACTTCAGATGGATAGAGAGTTAGGTACCAGGATGCGGCGTGGACAGGAGGATTGAGATGATTATGTCATAGGGTGGTGGTCAGGGGTTTGACAAGAGGCCCCGTCATTTATGTAGTTTCAGTGGAGCCTCATTTGGGGACAGGGATTCTTCAGGCAGAGGTCATCCTCCCACACCCTTCCAGTCAGCTCTCCAGGTTTCCCATGGTACTTCAGGTGGTTGTGGTTATCAGACGCATTATTCTGATCAGCAGCCTTATAGTGCACCACCAGCTCTCATCAATGCACCGTCGCGTTAGAGTTTTTGAGGTGGTCGTTCAGGTCGACAGGGTCAGACTCAGTTCCCTCAGCAGCCGAGGTCTTGTTACACTTGTGGCGATCCGGGTCACCTTGCCAAATTTTACCCTCGAGCACCAGGTAGTTCGCAGCATCAAGGTTCTCGTGTTATGGTACAGGCACCAGGTGTTCCACAGCCTGCCCAGCCAGCTAGAGGTGGGGGTAGAGGTGCTAGAGGTGGAGGTAGAGGTCATAGAGGTGGAGCTCAGGCCGCCAGAGGTGGAGGCCAGCCAGCGGCCGGCCGTCCCAAAGATGTGGTTCAGGGTGGTGGGGCTAGCCCCGATGTTATGCTCTTCCAGCTAGGCCAGAGGCTGAGTCTTCAGATGCAGTCATTACATGTACTATTTGGGTATGTGACAGAGATGCTTCAGTGCTATTTGATCCAGGGTCTACGTATTCGTACGTGTCCTCTTATTTTGCACTGTACCTGGTCATGCCTAGTGATTCACTGATTATTCCTGTTTATGTATCTACACCGATGGGTGATTCTATCGTGGTCGATCGAGTCCATCGTTCTTGTGTTGTGGAAATTGGGGGTCTTTAGACCCGTGTTGATTTGTTGCTTTTAGGTATGGTCGACTTTGATGTTATATTGGGGATGGACTGGTTATCCACATATCATGCTATCTTGGATTTCCATTCCAAGACGGTAACCTTAGCCTTACCGGATTTTCCCCGTTTGGAGTGGAGAGGGACTCCTGGTCATTCTACCCGCAGTGCTATTACGTACGTGAAGGCTCGGCGTATGGTCGAGAAGGGGTGTTTCGCTTATTTGGCTTATGTGCGCGATTCCAGTGTTGAGGTACCCTCTATTGATTCAGTACCTGTGGTTCGTGAGTTTCCTGAGGTCTTCCTTTAAGACCTGCATGGGTGGCCACCCGACAGGGACATTGATTTCTGCATTGATCCGACTCTGGGAACCCAGCCCATTTTTATTCCATCGTATCGCATGGCCCCGCCAGAGTTGAAAGAGTTGAAGGAACAATTGCAGTATTTGCTTGGGAAGGGTTTCATTAGGCTCAACGTTTCTCCTTGGGGTGCTCCAGTGTTTTTTGTGAAGAAAAAGGAAGGTTCGATGAGGATGTGCATTGATTACCGGAAATTGAACAAGGTTACAATCAAGAATAAGTATCCACTGCCGAGGATTGATGATTTATTTTATCAGCTTCAGGGTGCTAAGGTATTTTCAAAGATAGACTTGAGATCCGGCTACTATCAGTTGAGGATTTTGGCATCCAATGTCCCTAAGATAGCTTTTCGAACTCGGTACGGGCATTACGAGTGTTTGGTCATGTCGTTTGGGTTGACAAATGCCCCAGCAACTTTTATGGACTTGATGAATCGAGCTAGGAGGATATATTGATATACTCCCGCAGCCAGGAGGAGCACGAGCAGCATCTCAGAGTGGTTCTTCGGACTCTGAAGGACAGTCAACTATATGCAAAATTTTTGAAGTGTGAGTTCTGGTTGAGTTCAGTTGCATTCCTGGGTCATGTCGTATCAACAGATGGTATTCAGGTTGGCTCGAAGAAGATTGAGTCGGTCAAGAACTGGCCTAGACCTGCATCAGCTACAGAGATTTAGAGTTTCTTGAGATTGGGAGGCTACTATCGTCGGTTCGTGGAGGGGTTCTCATCTATTGCAGCCCCGATGACCAGGTTGACCCAGAAGGGTGCCCAGTTCAGATGGTCGGACGAGTGTGAGGCGAGCTTTCAAAGGCTCAAGACAGCTCTAACTACGACACCGATATTGGTTTTGCCCACACATTCAGGGCCTTACGTCTATTGCGATGCTTCCTGTATTGGGTTTGGTGCAGTGTTGATGCAGGATCGAAAGGTCATTGCTTATGCTTCGAGGCAGTTGAAGATTCATGAGAAGAACTATCCAGTGCATGATTTGGAGTTGGCAACCATTGTTCACGCATTGAAGATTTGGAGGCACTATCTGTATGGCGTGGCGTGTGAGGTGTTCACGGATCATAAGAGTCTTCAGTACTTGTTCAAGCAAAAGGAGTTGAGTTTGAGGCAGAGGAGGTGGTTGGAGTTGTTGAAGGATTATGATATTACCATCTTATATCACCCGGGGAAGGCCAATGTGGTGGCCGATGCTTTGAGTAGGAAGTCAACTAGTGTGGTTAGTCTTGCTTTTATTCCGATCAGTCAGAGGCCGCTTGCTTTGGATGTTCAGGCTTTGGCTAATCGATTTTTGAGATTGGATATTTCTGAGCCTAGTCGAGTGTTGGCTTGTACGATCGCTCGTTCTTCATTATTGGAGTATCCGTGAACGGCAATTTGATGATCCCCATTTGTCTATCCTTAGAGACACGGTGCAGCGCGGAGGCACCAAGAAGGTGACCTTAGATGATGATGGTGTTTTGAGATTGCGGGGGCGAGTTCTTGTGCCCAATGTTGATGGGATTTGAGAGTTGAGTTTAGAGGAGGCCCATATTTCCCGGTACCCTATTCATCCGGGCACCGCGAATATGTATCAGGATTTGCGGCAACATTATTGGTGGTGTAAAATGAAGAAGGATATTGTGGCACATGTGGTGCGATGCTTGAATTGTCAACAGGTTAAGTATGAGCATCGGAGGCCTGGTGGTTTATTTCAGAGGATTGAGCTTCCCAAGTGGAAGTGGGAGAGGATCACTATGGACTTCATTACCGGACTTCCGTTGACCCGGAAGAAGTTCGATGCAGTTTGGGTCATTGTTGATAGGCTGACAGTCAGCGCAATTCATTCCTGTGGAAGTCTCCTATTCATCCGAGAGGTTAGCTGAGATCTATATCCGGGAGATTGTTCACCTTCATGATGTGCCGGTATCTATCATTTCGGACCGAGGCGCGCAATTTACCTCGCGTTTCTTGAGGGAAGTTCAGCGAGAGTTAGCCACCTAGGTTGAGTTGAGTATAGCATTTCATCCTCAGACGGATGGACAGTCCGAGCGGACTATTCAGATATTGGAGGATATGCTCCGAGCTTGTGTTATTGACTTTTGAGGATCATGGGATCAGTTCTTGCCTTTAGCAGAGTTTTCCTACAACAACAACTACCAGTCAAGTATCCAGATGGCTCCTTATGAGGCTTTATATGGTAGGCGGTGTCGATCTCCAGTTGGATGGTTTGAGCCGGGAGAGGCTTGGTTGTTGGGTACAGATTTGGTTCAGGAGGCCTTGGACAAGGTCAGGATCATTCAGGATAGGCTTCGTACAGCTCAGTCCATACAAAAGCGTTATGCAGATCGCAAGGTTCGAGATGTGGCTTTTACGGTTAGTGAGCGAGTATTGCTCCGAGTGTCGCCTATGAAGGGCGTGATGAGATTTGGGAAGAAGGGCAAGCTTAGCCCTATGTTCTTTGGTCCGTTTGAGATTCTTGATCGAGTGGGAGAGGTGGCTTATAGACTTAAATTGCCGCCTAGCTTATCAATCGTACATCCAGTTTTTCATGTGTCCATGCTTCGGAGGTATCACGACGATCCAACCTACGTATTAGATTTCAGCACTGTCCAGTTGGACAAGGACTTATCTTATGAGGAGGAGCCGGTAGCTATTCTAGACCGGCAGGTTTGTCAGTTGATATCCAAGAGTTTCCCTTCTGTTCGTGTTCAGTGGAGAGGTCAGCCTCCTAAGGCATCAACCTGGGAGTCTGAGTCCGATATGCGGATCCGTTACCCTCATTTATTCCCCGACTCAGGTACTTCCTTCTTCTGTCCGTTCGAGGACGAACGGTTGTTTTAGAGGTGGAGACCGTGACTACCCAAAGGGTCATCGCCTATTTTATTACCCATCCCATACTTCCGAGGCCTTGAAAACCTCATCTATAGTTGTCTCGATTTGCGTGTGCAGTCCGGGCGCGTAGCCGAACAACATAAATATGAAATTCTATGAAAAATGCTAAAATTTGATATTAAAATGAGTAAATTTTACTCCCGTCAACATTTTGGGTAAACAGACCCAGACTCGTGATTTGACGGTCCCACAGGCTCCGTAGAAAAATATGGGACTTGGGCGTATACCCGAAATCGAATTCCGAGGTCCCAAGCCCGAGAAATGAATTTTAGAGTGAAATTGTTTTTCTGAAATTTATAAAGAAAAGTGAAATGGAAATTTGTTAGAATGTGTTGCTATCGGGCTCGTCTTTTGGTTCTGGCGTCCGTACAGGTCTTATATGTGGTTTAAGATATTTCTGTGAAGTTTGGCTGAAATTGGACGTCTTTTGACGTGTTTCGTACTTAAAACTCTAAATTTGAATATTTATGACGTTTGAAGAAAAACTAGTGATTTTGAGGTTTGATTCGTTGTTTTTGATGTTATATTGGAGATTTGATCGCACGGTTAAGTTCGTAGGATGTTGTTGAGTTAGTGCATGTGATTTTGTAGGATGTTGTTAGGATCCCCGAGGGCTCGGGAGTGTTTCAGAGTGATTTTGAACTTAGGAAGATTGCTGGTTTTTGGCTTTAGTAGTTGCAGGTATTTGGTCTTCGCGTTCGCGATGCCTCTTCCGCGTTCGTGAAGCTTTAAGATATTCCTTCATCGCGTTCGCATCCATTCCCTCGTGAACACGTAGGGTTATTCGACCCTGAGGTCTTAGCCCTCTTTTCGTCTTCGCGTTCGAGTACACTTCACCGCGTTCGCGTAGCTTTGCACGTCTTCTACATCGTATTCGCGTGATGTCCCACGCGTTCGCGTAGGCCAATTTCTAGACCCCTGCCTCTTTACTCTTCGCGCTCGCATTCACCCTTTCGCGAATGTGATGGTCTGTCCAGTCTACCCTTCGAGAACGTGACCTCCCTTCCGCGAACGCGAAGGGCAATTTTTCCCAGTGGTATATAAATATTTCATGAACAGTAGCTTCAGGATTTTTCATATGTTTTCACGAAATTCATCTTCTCCAAGATCCTTAGGCATCCATTGAAGCCATCCTTCACCAAAACTTCTTGGGTTAGTAAATTTTAACTCGTTTCCTTCATTTTTCATCTATATCTAATGAATTCCTAAGCCTAAAACATGCAAATTAGAGCAGAAAATTGGGAATTTGGGTAGAGTTAGGCCCTTTTGAATTTTCTTGATTTAGACCTCGTTTTGGAGTCGAATTTGAAAACAAATTATATATTTGGGATCATGGATGAATGGGTGACGTGGTTTTGGTCCGAGCCTCGTGTTTGGACCAAGCAGGCCCGGGGTCGAATTTTGTTATTTTGGAAGAATGCGTGGAAATGGGTAATTAGGCTATTGATGTGTGGCTATAATTCATGGTTTAAAGCATTATGTGCCTTACATTTTATGTGCGTTAATGATAAAAATACACGTCGTATGTGCATAATGGAGTCTATTTCATGTGTAGGTGAATTGGAGATGGAAGCCAAGCTAAATGGATGCATAATCGTCAAAAATACGCTCAAGAGTCAAAAAGGAGTGAACCTGGCTATAGACGGGCGTTTGGGCTGTAAAGCCTGGTCATATCAGGCTTTAGCCGGGCGTTCGGGCTATAAAGCTTGGTGAGACCAGGCGTTTGGGGGGCGTTTGGCCCATAACGCCAGGCTTGGCCAGAGGTTAGCCAGGGTTTGCCCTGTAACGCCTGGTCCCTGATCCGGCCTAGTCCGAGTTTTGAAGGTTTTAAGTGTTTGTCGGTTTGACTAGAAGTATCCTACACGTTTAGGGTTTGTCCCNTCTACCTAGTTTTTCTTCTCTTCTCTTCCTTTAATTTCATAGTTTATTAGTTCTAGAGTTTTTGGGTGCTACATGAACGTTGTAGTTTGAAGCTTGAATTGTTATTATTATTTTATCATATTGGTTTATTTATTCAATCTTGCGCTTAATTATTTGATTGCTTGATCACCAATTGAATACTATCTACAAATCTAGGATTGAACTCAGGAGACGGAATTCTAGATTGCATATAAGATTGGGTAGAGAAAGATCTTAACCCTTCAAGGGAGCGGATTTGCGGTTAGGATAGGAATATACCTAATCACCTTGCTTTGTTATTATACGGGAATTATTAATGTGTTCTTGTTAATCCTAAATTCATAGGAATATAGGCCTTAGGTTAGCTTGAATAGGCGAGTTGTACTTCCGGAGAAGGCTACGAGCAATATTAACCTCGTCAATCAATAAAATACTGGAATTGATTACGGAGGTTGGCTGTCTTTTGTCTTTTCCCAACGCGCACGATTGGCCCTTATAAGTACTCCTTCTTCCGCCCCTTATCTTCCATTACTCCTTCTAAATTTTAAAAAGAGCTCTCGTTACTTCTCTCTTGTATCCTTTTCTCAATCATCTTTCTCTCGTTTCCTTTGAAAACTTTCAGCAAAAATGACGATCGCCTCCAAATCTATTCCTTGAGATAATAAAGCTTCCTCATCTTCACGTTCCTCTAAGGGCAAGGCAACGGTACCCCCAAGTATTTAGGGATGCATCCCCGAATCCTGCAAAATAACCTCTGATTTTAAGGTCAACAAACCTTCTTCGAAGCCGGGACGGTGTGAACCCGTGTCCTAGTATATTAGCCTAATAACAATCATCGAGAAGGTGAAGGCTGACTGCCGGTGGGGAGATGTGGTACAAGTGGAGATTCCCTCTCGGGAGGAAAACCTAACAACCCATAAAGCTGGCTTCCTTAGTGTATATACCTATCCATTTACCCTAGGCCCGATAGAACCTTCCTCGCCGTATATAGACCCCGTGATTCTCGATTACTGCATGCGATATCAAGTGACGCTCGGCCAAATTTATCCATCATTTTGGCGTACTATTTTCGTGATTAGGCATTTTGCAAATATGGTCGACGGGATGCCTTTTACGCTCTACCGCCTGATTAGAATGTATAGGTCCCCAACTTTATCGGGGTGGTGTGATTCAGCTTCAATGTCGTGCTACCAAGATTTTCTCTGCTTGCACCGATGAAGACAAGGAGATAGGATGGATGAGCCTCTTTGTTCGAGTTAGGACCTCGGATCTGATTCCAGTCGAAAGGATGCCATTCCCCGAGGAATGGAATATGAATTGTAAGTTAATACTTTAATTCAGCTTTTTTCACTTTCCTCCGTACCACCTTCCCTTCGAACTAACTCCCTTTGATGATGTAGTTGTTGCATGGTACCCTGATGCGGTTAAGGACCTCTCGGGCTGGGTTCACCAGCTCGATTCGACCTGCTCGTATGTTGAGCGCGTATGGCGCGACCTGACCAGCGGCTGATGGGAAGCTAAAAATCATGGTGGGGTCTTCCCTCTTGTCATACCTGATTTCTTTATAAGAGATATCCCCTGAATATATTATAATTTCCTGTGATTATGTTCTATGCTTATGCAGGACTAGGGGAGGCCTCTTTGATGAGAGAAGCACCACCTGGGGAAGCAGATACCTCAAAACCAAATGAGGAGAAAAAGAGAAAAGGGAAATCGTCGGCCGAGTCTTTGAGCAAAAGCGGGCTAGAGTGCAAAAGTCTAAGGTTGAATCGTCGGCCTTTAATGAGAAAAATGATTCCCCGATGCCGCACGGGGGAAGTGGAAGCGTAACTGCTTTGGCTTTTGCTGAGCGGATAACTATTGAGTTGAGGGCTTCCGAACCAAAAGTCGATAATGCCGTCCTGCCTCGGGCCGAAGAGGCTTTCGAGGATGGGTTGGATGATATCCTTGAGCCGGTTGATAGCCAAAATATTCCCCGAGCGGAAGGGAACTTGGTAGGTGAGTTAAGGGATCCCAGTTGGGAGCTGAAGGGCCCGGTCGATCCAACCGGGGTTATTGATACAGGTGATTCCCCACCGGTTGCAACATTTTCCCCGAGGGAGATACGGAGTGCCCATTATATAGAATCTTCCGATGCGGGGGTGCCTCTCTGAAGGAATAACGTAATTGAAGGGCACTTCATGGCCGAGAAGAATCCTGAACTTAACGCCTCAGTGATTTTTTAGGAAGCCGAGAGGCTTTGCAAACTGGTAATTTTTTCGTTGATTGCTTTGAGATTTGATCATTATTTCTCTGATTCTCCTTCCTTTATGCTTTCAGGAGAAAGTGCTTAATCATCGGGCCACCGCCAAGTTCAAGGCTGAGTTGGCCCATTACGAGGGGGAGTGTAAGAGGTTTTCATCGGAGGCGGATGGGCTCAGGGTTCTTTTTTCCAAAAAGGAGGAAGAAATGCTTTACCTCCGAGCTCGTTTAGGAACGATATCTCGGGAATGGAGCGATCTTTATGAGTAGGTAACATAGTCTTCGTATGTTTTGTTTTTTATCCTTCCTGATCTCAGCACTTAACACATTCGGGCTGATCTTTCCTGCTTAAGGAGAAAGATTCCCTAATGCAGGAAGGGTTCAAATCCATGGATGCCGAGATCCTTGGACTTAAGCAGTGTGTGAACGACATAACCTCTGAGAGAGATACCCTCCAAGGGAAGTTATCCTCGATTGAGCATTCTCTTCGGGATGCAATGGCAGAGTGTAGTAAGTATAAGGACCTCTATGCTGAATTGGTCACCGCCATATCTTCAATTAAGGCTGAAGTTGATGCGCTCTTATCCTCGTACAAAGATGCTGCTGCTGCTGCAAATGCCCAAGCCAGGAAAGCATCTGAGGAGGCCGAGCTTGAGCTTGCCCGAGCCCTGGAGCATGCCCGATTAAGATCTCGGAGGCAGGCTCTTGAAGATGTACATGCAGGTGCCCTCAATTTGTCTATTAAGATCGAGAGGGTGAAGACCCTAGAAGAGGAATAGGTGGCCCTGCTTGCTTCCGTAGATGATTCGAGCAGTGGCTCAGAAGATGATGAAGATGAAGGCAAAGTCCCTGAGGGGGGAGAGGTCGTTGAAGACTTGTGGTCCGAGGGCCAAGTCGCTGAAGGCATAACCTCCGAGGGAGCCGTTGAAGGCACACCCTAGTGGTAGATTCTGTTTTCATTTGTTCTTTTTCCCTGTGTAAGGTCTTCGACTTTTCAGCTTTGTAAATATCATTTGTGAACGTTTATCATATATAAAAGGCTTTTCGTTACTCCTTGTTTTTTCCTTGTTTCTCGGAATGGATTTTGATGATTGTCGATAATTAGCCCGATGAATTGGACTTCGAAATGAAATCTGTGGGGTTATAAATTGGCCCTAAGGCCTTTTAGGCTGGCCCGAGGGCTCTTACACATTAGGTCGGTACGACCGTTAACATGGCTGGCGCTTAGGCTCTTACGCATTGGTTGTTACGACCTTTAGTGTAGCTGGCGCTTGGGCTCTTATGCGTTAGGTCGGTACAACCTATAGTGTAGCTGGTGATTAGGCTCTTACACGTTGGGTATGTACGACCTCTAATATGGTTAATCGTTTAAGGCTCAGTCCTCGAGTCGGGTTTCGACATAAGCTCATCGACTCTTAGGGTTCTTAAATTGGCCTTGAGGCTATTTGGGCTGGCACTTAGGCTCTTATGCATTGGGTCGATACGACCTTTAGTGTGGCTGGCGCTTGGGCTCTTGTGCATTGGGTCAGTACGACCTCTAATATGGCTATAGTTTTCCCTCGTTAAAGAATTTTTGAAGTTTTTGTGTTTGTCCGACTCTTCGATGGCTCGAAAGAATCTTGATTATGAGCAGTTGTGTGACGGTTAATGAGCACCTCGGGATGTTTCGATCGAAGGATGATTATTTCGAAGCATTTTCATTGTTTGGAGCTGATATGATCGAAACTCTTTTGCTTATGCCGAGGGTAGCCTGATTAACAGGTTCATTTCGAAGTATTTGAAGGCCTGTGATTTTGTGGCGACGGTCGGACGTCTCCGAGTCGCGTTAGTTTGGCCGGAGCCTTATGACCGTGGTCATTGTGTTTGGTTGTAGCCTTTTAGTCCCCGAGGGAGATAGCCCCGACATCTATATCGAGGGTATTCCTTTTTAGGGGTCTTACACGTTCGATATATAGTCTTGACTTTGATATCGGGATTATGCCTTTTTAAGGTTTTTCAAATTTGTACATGCCTTGCTTGAGGTCATACATGTTTGCACATGCCTTTCTTGAGGTATTACTGTTTTGATATTGCCTCATGGAGGGCTTACATTGTTGCCGGCCCTGAGGTCTAATGGCTTCGAATTTTTGATGGCTCGATGGGGTGACTGTCGATGACAGTCCCCGGGACATCGAAAGTTTTTGGCCTAGGAGCCCTTCCTTGTGAAAATAGAAAACTTTTTGATGTTGCCTCATTGAGGTATTATAAACTTGATGTTGCCTCATGGAGTTCATACGTTGGTTACTCGTGGTGGGCTTATGAATTTGAACATACCTCGTTGAGGTCTTACAGATTTGACGTTGCCTCGTTGAGGGCTTACGAGTTTGAGCATTCCTCGTTGAGGTCTTACAGATGCGATATTGCCTCATTGAGGGCTTACGAGCACGAAGTTTCTGGCCCTGAGGTCTTACACCTTCGTGTTTTTGACATCAGTCCACGAGTGTTCGTGAATTTCCTGGCCCTGCAGCCGTTTCTTGCGAGAATAGTGAAATTCTTTGGAGGATAAAGTGTTTTTATGATAAAAGATTCTCCTTCGATTACTTGGTACAAGTATACATGTTTTCACCATCGAGGTTTCGATTATTCTACGTGGACATAGTTCATTCGACCGTTTGGTCCTATACATCATTCTCATGTCGAGACCCTCTTTAACATATTTTAATCTCTTCGAAGAGGTGATCTCCCAGAGGGATGCCCCGCAGTATTTAAGGTTGATTGAAGAGAAGCCTTGAATACTTGATGAGTTCTCCTTAGGTAGTATATGGATGTTGCCTCGGTAAAAACCTCGCCGGTAAAACCTGATCGGGATAAAACCCGATCAGAGGAAAAAAGTTCAGCGCATGCTTTAAAATCCAAGGTCTTCAAGTCGAAAGATGTTTTGGTGTCTTTCATTGGACACCTGTAAAGAATTAGTGTGAAGCAAAAAATGAAAGGGAGAATTTTATACCTTAGGAATAATAGCGTTTGAGCATCGATATGTTCCAATTATTTGGAAGTTGCTCACCTTCGATGGTGTCGAGTTTGTAAGACCCTTTGACGATTATTCCGAGGACGCGGTACGATGCTTCCCAACTCGGGCCTAGCTTCCCTTCATTAGGGTTTTGAGTGTTTAGGGTGAATTTACTTAGGACTAAGTCCCCGACTCCGAAATGTCGGAGGTTTGTTCTCCTATTATAGTATCTTATGATTCTTTGTTTTTGGGAGGTTATCCGGACCAGTGAAGCTTCTCGCTTTTCATCTAATAGTTCGAGGGCTGTAGTCATGGCCTCATTGTTTGAGTCCTCGGTGGTATGTCCGAATCTGGCACTTGGCTCTCCGACCTCGATCGGTATCAAAGCCTCGGACCCATATAACAAAGAGCACGGCGTCTCTCCTCTGCTTGATTTAGAAATTGTCCGATAGGCCCATAGCACATCGGGTAGCATTTCTCTCCATTTTCCTTTCGTGTTTTCTAACATCTTTTTCATGTTTTGAATGATGGTCTTGTTTGTGGACTCAGCCTGACCATTTACGCATGGGTGGTAGGGCGTTGGTAGGATCCTTTTGATTTTGTGATCCTCGAGAAACTTTGTTACTTTGCCTCTGATGAACTGCTTCCTGTTATCACACGTTATCTCGAAGGGGATCCCGAATCGGCACATGATGTGATGCCAGATGAAGTCGATGAATTCTTTTTCTCTTATCCTCCTGTAGGCCTGTGATTCCACCCGTTTTGAGAAATAGTCAGTCATAAATAGAATAAATCTAGCTTTACCTGGCGCCGTTGGTAGGGGACCGACGATGTCCATTCCCCATTTCATGAACGGCCATGGTGATAAGACTGAATGTAGCTATACACTAGGTTGGTGGATCATTGGTGCAAATCTTTGACACTTGTCGCATTTTTAGACGAATTCTTTGGTGTCCCTTTACATGTTGTCCCAATAGTAACCTGCTCTGATCATCTTTCGATTTAAAGAATCGGCACTGGAGTGATTTTCACATGTACCCTCGAGGATTTCTCGGAGCACGTAACCAGTGTCTCCCGGTCTCAAGCATAATGATAGGGGCCTATCGAAGGTTCTTCTATATAGAGTTTCATTCTCGTCGAGTGAAAATCGAGCTGCTTTGGTCCGAAGGGCCGTTGATTCTTTTAGGTCTGTGGGTAGCTTCCAACTTCCCAAATAATCAATGTACTTATTTTTCCAATCCCATGTCAGGCTGGTGGAGTTGATTTCGGCATGGCCTTCTTTAATCACCGATTTAGATAGTTGAACAATAGCCCCGAGGAGTATGTCATCTTCCTCGACGGATGATCCTAGGTTTGCGAGTGCATCGCCCTCGCTGTTTTGCTCTAGAAGTATGTGGACTAAAGTTCATTCTTTGAAGTGATGCAAAGTGACTTGTAGTTTGTCTAGGTATCATTGCATCATGTCCTCTAGAACGTCGAAGCTCCCATTTGCCTTATTTACTACCAGAAGGAAATCACATTTTGCTTTGATGACTTCCGCTCTTAGGACTTAACAAACATGTCGTTAATGTAAACTTCCATGGATTTTCCTATTTGATGTTCAAAAATCTTATTAACTAGTTGTTGGTACGTGGCTCCTGCATTTTTTAGCCCAAAGGGCATTACATTGTAATAGTATGTGCCATACTTCATGATGCATGAAGTTTTTTCCCTATCCTTGAGGTTCATTTGAATTTGATTATACCCGGAGTAGGCGTCGAGAAAGGTGAGGATCTCGTGGCCAGTCGTGGCATCAATCAAGCGATCGATGTTGGGCAAAGGGAATGAATCTTTTGGGCATGCTTTATTTAAGTCTTTATAATCTACGCACATTCTTAATTTGTTCCCATTTTTGGTAACTACTACATTGGCCAACCATTCGGGATACTTTACTTCCCTAATGGACCCTATTTTGAGGATTTTTTCTTCCTCGTCTTTGACGAACGCATGTTTTACCTCAGACTGAGGTCTCCTTTTTTGCTTCACTGGTTTGAACCTCAGGTCGACGCTTAGCCGATGGGTGGTTATGTCTGGTGGGATCCCTGTCATATCTAAGTGGGACCAAGCGAAGTAATAAATATTGTTAACTAGAAATTGAATGAGTTTCTTCCTGAGTTCGGAGCTTAATCCCATTCCCAAGTATACCTTTCGATCTGGGAAATGTTCCATCAAAATAGCTTTCTCAGTTCTTCGACCGTTGATTTTGTTGTGTCAGATTCTTCGGGGGCAACGGAGGTTCGAGTAGTGAGGAAGTATTCTTCATCATCCTCGGGGGCATGTTTTCCTTCTGACCCCTCTGAGGTAGATGATATGGGTGTTGGTGCCATGTCGTGTACTGCGAACATCTACTTTTCCGATGTTGCTCTCCATATACCATTTTTACGCCGTCTTTAGTTGGGAACTTCAACTTCTAATGGAGAATCGATGGTACCGCCCTCATGATATGTATCCATGGACTTCCAAGAAGGGCGTTGTACCTCGTGTTACCATCGATGACATGCAACTTGGTATCTTGAGCTGTACCGGACACATTGACTTGGGAGGATGATTTCTCCCTTCGTCGTTTCACTCGTCATGTTAAACCCATTGAGGGATAGAGAATCGGGTATGATTTGGTCGAGCAGTTCGAGCCGCTCCACTACCCCGATCCGATTATATTAGCCGAGCTACCTGGATCCACGAGCACACATTTAATTTGATTTTTATTTAAGAGAAAAGAAATTACCAGTGCATCATTATGTGTTTGGGAAAACGCTTTAATATCTTCTTCTCTGAACACAACAGTTCCCTCAAGTATATAAATTTGAGTTCGTTCTTCCGTTGTGATGGACACTTTGTCCCATTTGAAAATGGGTCCTCGCGGGACATCGGTTTCTCCAATAATCACATGAATGGCGTGCTAGGGTTCTTCTAGATTATTCTTCCTATTCGATTCTCTTTCTTGGAAGTGGTTCTTGTCTCGATCATCGAGAAAATATTGAAGATGTCATTTGCTGATCAACTGGGCCGTTTCTTTTCGAGCGGGAGTTCTCCGCGCTTCATGTCAGTCTTCTTCGCGCACATTTCCATCTGTATGGGGGCTTATATTGACATGAATAGCATTGTGTGAGCCCTCCTCTACGGTGATTTGTGTTGGTGCCCCTCTAGTGTGAATAATAACTTATGTTTTCAGAAAACTAGCAATAAACAATCACTATTATTTTTAGCCCCACGGTGGGCACCAAACTTTTTACCGTGAAAACGATTATTACAATTATATCTGATTTTGTGGTTCTAAAAATATGTGATTTATTCTAATACTATTTGTTTAGGTAATAGATGCTAAGTGAGAATTAAGAAAAATGAGATAATAGCAAAGGGTACTGGAATTGTGCAAATCGAGTAGTTATGAGATGAGGTCTCAAACTGGTCAAAATAGGGCTTCGAGGTCGAGCTCGAAAGCTTGACATGGTCTCGAGTTGGTCGAAATAGGGACTCGAGGTCGAGCTCGAATGCTTAACAAAGGGAAATCGATGGAGATATAACATTACTGAGGGCCTCGAAGATGGCCTCTTTATGATCAATAATGAGCAATAAGTGAAGAACATAAATGAAACACAATAAATGGAAGAAATAAATCAATGGAGCAATTGCAAAGAATGTTTGAGTTAGAGAGCATAGAATGTTGTTGTTCTTGTATTGAATATCATGTGTGTTACAAAGTGATAAGGGTCCCTATATATAAGAGGGGGAATCCCAACATAGTACATGTGTAATTATTACAAAGAAATGCACCTGGTACAACTATTTAATGTCTCGTTACGGACTTGTACTAATATTGCAGACTTGGTCATCTTTAACCACGTGCATTTTGGGAATTTCCCTCTTTTTCATGATGGTCATCGATCTACACTGCCTCGAGGTCGAGCTTGGAGGATCCTCGATATGCTTTCTCGAGGAATGCATCTCGGGATCGAACCGATACAATCGAGGTCGAGGCTAGGAACGTTGTAGAAGCCCTAAAATTGGCCTTCCCCAATTTTACCGTATACAAAAGGAATCAAGGTGAAAGAGGATACGAGGTACCCAGCTAATGAATATTATCCTTATTAATAATTCAGAAAAAGAGATATAAGCATTTTGAGTTACCTTCAATAGTAACAGAGGTATGTACAATTGGCCACATCGATCTAAGTTATGCTCTGTGGGAGCTAACAAATATTACATATGGTGCACTCTAAAATAGTACAGATAGCCATGAGTACTCAAAAATAGGAAGTGGAAACTTTGAAGGGATTAATATTACCTTAGTATGGCTTCCGTCCCTAATAGAGGGAGGATGTTAGTCAGCCCGAAGAGCCAGTAGATGGAGAAAGGGGAGGTAAAAGCGAAAGAATGTCTTGTTAAATTTTTCAAAATAAAATGATAGATAGAAATATTAGCAGGGAAGTACAAAGAGGGATGATGAAGCAGTATGAGTGAGATGTGATACATGGATGGAAACGGTAGAGTGTTACAGAATCTATTGTCAAATGAAGCAAGAGGTGATGGGTCTTAGGAAAACAAAAGAGTATAAGCCATACAGTCACATCCTCATTTCGAGAAATAAGCTCGCGACTCTAACGTGATTAACAGAAGGAAAAATTAGACTCCAAAGTAATAGAAATCAGTATGGACTGGTGAACAAGATAAACTAAACATGAATTAGGAACTGAGTGATTTGATAATAGTCAGCATCATGATAATTTCAGATTGCGTTCCGGCAGTAATAGAATGGACAACAAAAGAAGATCCATGATGAATTCGGAGAATGGTCATTTAGGAAGATGCTTCCCTAAAGCAAGAAATGTGAGAAAATTTAAGCTTAAGGGACTGTATGTGCCAGTTACACTAAAGGTCACCATCACGAGTGAGGAATTTTTTATACTTGGTACATAAGGCTTACCGAAAGGCGAGTAAGGTTCATCGATGGTGTGAAAGGACACCAAAGATGAAGAGGAAAAACATCTATTGGTAGGTCGTCGTAGCTCCAAGACTTAGTACTCCCCTAAAGGGGGGAATATGGAATGGTGTGACATTAAGTCAGAATTAAGTGGATCTAGTAACTATGGAATGAAAAAGGAATAATGCGATAAAAATGAGAAAGGGATGAGATTGCACTAATTCAAATGTTACAGATATGCAATGACTCCGTAACATTATGTAAGCACGACGTCAAGAAAAGGAAGTAAGGGTTCCTGCCTGAGATGTTATTGATAGATAAGGAGCCAATACGTGAGGTAAGTTAAGACAAAGGAAATAACCCAAGTAATATTACACAGAATATGAATATGAGAATGGGCCAACGAGTAGTTAGTAGTTGATTCAGGAAGAGCCTAGTCATGAATAGACAAGAGGTTACAGACAAATCAGCAGATCATGCAAGGTAAATGTAGTAAACCTCAACATGGAGAATTCAGCCTCGCAGTAATGTCATTATAATACTTGAGGTATATTCAAACAGGAGTCGAGGTATTTAAAGGTATCGTATGCGTTTCACGGGAATAAAAGAAGGTTCCACTGGGAAGGCAGTCAAAATATCAGTTCAAAAGCAACTGTACAAGCACAAGGGCACAAATGTAAGCAACTACATATGATTATAGGCAAGGAACGACATCAAAAGGTCCATAATAAGCTCACAGCTTTACAAGAGTCAAGGGTTCTCCCTAACTACAACAATCGAAGACTAAGTAAGGAAATAAGGAAGAAGGCCGCAACCAAGCACTATAACCTAAAGAGGAAATGGTCGTGTAACAACAATCTCACAACAACATTGTAAACTGTCTCGACCCAAAATGGAGGATCATGACTAGTACCCGGGCCATACTTGCCGAGAACCAACGTACATTTTATCTAATCTTCTTATTATCTTTAAGGGCCGACGAAATCAATATAAGTGGTAGATATGGATTATGAACACCAAATAATGATAGATAATGGAATGAACATGGATAACATGGCATAACAAGACTGCCAAGAAACTACATATAAGTTAGGAGCTACCACGCTTCCATGAAAGACTATACAACAAAAATCATCCGACAAGGCATACCAATCTATACATAAGCCGACACCTATCTATGAGCCTCTAAAGGAGCATAAGTAATGCAACATAGTCTGAACAGGGCCCCGACATACCCATAATATCTATAACCAAAAATGCATACCAAGACCACGACAAGTCTGGAGAAGGGATCTCGCCTATAACCACTGAACTGGAAAGCCTACTGTGGTGGGGGAACTGCGTCTACCTGTCTATCAGGACCTGCAACGTCCACTAACAAAAAGGACGTCAGTACGAATAATGTACTGAGTATGTAAGGCATGTCAATATAAATATAAACAATAATATAAAGAGAGGTGGAGAAGATACAACCTGTAACTTCTGAGTGCTTCTAAGAGACAGTAACATGAAATGCATGATACATATATACACATAATCTTTTAAAAACATCCTCCTCTGTGGGCATCATCATTATCCTATCAACATCCGCCTCTATGGGAATCATCATCATCATATCATACCCGGCCTCAAAGAGGACTCGTTAAACCCAACTGATCAGTGGTTGCACAATAGGTGCCAAACCCGGCCAACTATAGTGAGGCTCGATAGAGTAAAATAGATACATATATATAATGCATGTAGGACTCATTGGAATCATGTTCTGAACATTTCAAAGTGACGTAAGGTCGATATTCTCCGTACACATTATTAGGATTAACTCTTCATCGAGAATATTATAAGAATCAGGAAGTACCAACAACATTGATAACATAAGAATAATAGGAGCAACCTCAACATCAATTGTTCCATAAGAAGGGAAACAATGCAAGTACTGCTAGCTTCTAAGAGTAGAGTATCTTTGGAAGCTTGTTCATTTAATTATGTACAATCGGAGTCGTCAAAAAGAAGGAAAGGGATAGACTCACATACCTTGTATAAACTGCCCAAACCTCAAGCTACGAAAATGTCACAACTCCTTAATCTACAATAAGAGAAACGACACTATCGTTATCATTTAAGCGGCGTAACTATTGTGTATCGACCACAACCTATTTTACGATGAAACGGACAGAACCTCCCCTATATAAATTACTTCACACAAGTCAAAAAAATCACAAAACATCCCAAAAAACATCAATAATAATCAATATGAGCCGCCCAAAATAGTCCACACACAACCTAATAACTTCATACATAAGACGACCACTGTATTCGTGTCAAACGACCCGGAAATGTTATGACGAACGACCAGCCCACAACCCTACATCTATATGGTGTTTCTACACACCTTTACTCCTCCAAAACTCCACAATACAATAGTAAAACACGCAGCCCAACAGCAACACAAAACAGTCCGCAAAACAGTCTGCTACAAGTGAATAACTCGAACTCACGGCTTCGGATCACCGTCCCGTGAGTTCTTACAAGTATAAAACGAATTACAATGAATTTACAGCACAAAAAAATGGATTAAAGAGATCATTAAACTCACTTTACTTTCTGGATAACTCAGCCCGTATCTTGGTTCTTCAAACTCTAGGGTTTACCCCCATCTTGAACTTCAAAGAGAGGGAAAATCAATTAGGGTTTGTGGATAACTTTTGGGAGGAAGTTTGCAGGGGTTTAGGTCTGGTTATTTGTGAAATATAATGAGCGATATATTGCAGGAGATAATCCTTTCAATGGGCTCTTTGGATGACCCGAAATTGCCTCTTTTTGGGCTATCATTTAACCAAGTAGGTGACCCACCTACTTGTCACCTAGCAGCTTGTGCAGTCTCGCAAATATGTCTATATCTCTCCACTCCAATGTGGTATTGATAAGCGATTTAATGAGTTGAAACTAGACTCATAGATCTTCAATTTGGTGGGTAGATCATCCCGTAATTCCAAGTAGATTGGGAGAAAAGCTTAATAACATTTGACCTAAAGTTTAAGTAAAACTATGAACCTAAGTTGCGACAATTCTTGTAGACTTTTGTTTCATAACTCGTTTGAATTCAAGACTATGATACGGATATTATATGATTCAAATACCTTGAAACACGACTTCTTGGGAATATCAAGCACCCCTAGGTTTACCCAAAAATACGAGTTACAACATCCTTGATTCGTTTAACTTCTAATACGTCTTAATCACTCTTATACACTCTTGTATCATTTAAGATCAATAGGATTAACTTCTTATCATCTCAAAGATAATCTCTTCTCATGTTTACGTCGATTAGCTTATGGCATGATCCAACGTACATGAATATGGGTTTTAACACCCCCCCCCCTTAGGAGCATTCGTCCTCGAATGTAAGTGTTTAGGGGGATCCTAACTCATCGTGGCTTCCAACAGAAATTTCCGGCCCATTTTTCCCCTATAAAATGGATACTAGATAAAATTACAAGTAGTTAAACCCAACATATTTCCATTCAAGGCTACACAAAGCATTATGGATATGTACACTATCTGCATATCACCATTGTGTATTAAGGAAGAGTACTCTCAAGCTATTGCTTACCTCATAGAGTTGTTTCACCTTCAAATGCATCCTGCGTCCCCTCAGAATCCTTGTTATCTTGAATCTCGAACAAGTAAGGGTATTTAGACTTCATCTGCTATTATGCTTCCCAAGTAATTTCTTCCTTGTTCTTGTTCCTCCATAATACTTTGACGGAAGCTACATCCTTTGTTCTTAGCTTGCGGACTTGTCGATCTAATATAGCTACTGGAACTTCTTCATATGATAGATCCTATGTAACATGTACATCTTTGATAGGGACGACTCGAGAAGGGTCTCCAATACATTTCCTTAACATATATACATGGAATACCGGGTGGACAAATTCCAATTCAGATGGCAATTCTAACTCATAAGCAACCTGTCTAGTTCGTCGGAGAATTTTGTACGGACCGATATACCGTGGACTTAGCTTACCCTTCTTCCCAAAATGCATAACACCCTTCATTGGCGAGATCCTCAGGAAAACCCAATCACCAACCTCGAACTCTAAATCACGACGTCGGACATCAGAATAAGACGTTTTCCTGCTTTGTGCCGTCCTTAGCCTCTCTTGTATTAGTTTCACCTTCTCAATGGCTTGGTGAATCAAATCTGGCCCATATAGTTCTGTTTCACCGACTTCGAACCATCCAAGTGGTGATCTACATCTCCTCCCGTATAGTGCCTCGTACGAGGCCATTTTAATATTGGAATGATAGCTATTATTGTAGGCAAATTCTATAAGTAGAAGATGGTCATCCCAATTCCCCTTGAAATCCAGAACACATGCTCATAGCATATATTCAAGTGTTTGAATGGTACGTTCAGCTTGTCCGTCAGTCTATGGATGGAATACAGTGTTGAGATTCACTTGTGTGCCTAAACCCTTCTTAAAAGACCTCCAAAAGTTAGCCGCAAATTGCACTCCTCGGTCTGATATAATAGATATCGGTACACCATGAAGCCTAACAATCTCCTTGATATACAACTTTGCATAATCTTCAGCTGTGTAAGTTGTCTTAACTGGCAGGAAATGGGCACATTTTGTAAGTCGATCAACTATCACCCATATGGAGTCAAACTTATGATAAGAGCGAGGCAATCCAATAATGAAGTCCATATTAATCACCTCCCATTTCCAGGTCGGAATCTCTATTTTCTGAAGCAATCCACTGGGTTTCTGATGTTCGATTTTTACTTGTTTACAATTAGGACACTGGGCTACAAATTCTGCAATAGACTTCTTCATGTTATCCCACCAATACTGCTCCTTAACATCATGATACATCTTTGTCGAGCCGGGATGGATGGGATATCAGGATTGATGAATCTCAATATAATCTTCTCTCTCAACCCTGCCACATCTGGCACACATAACCGGTCATGGTATCTTAGTGCCCCATCTGCTCTGATCTCAAAAGTCGTACAATGTTGAATGCTCTCTCTCAATCGTACTAAGGTAGGATCTTCATATTGCCGTGCTTTTACCTTAGCTAGCAAAGATGATTCTGATGTATTTTGTAAAGTAACCCCTCCTTCATCAGAGTATAACAATCTAATTCTCATATTCTCTAGTTGATGAAGCTCATTAGTCAACTCTTGTCTACTTGCCTCAATGTGTACTAAGCTTCCTACTGAATTATGACTGAGAGTGTCTGCCACAACATTGGCTTTACTGGATGGTACAATATTTCGACATCGTAATCTTTCAGTAATTCAAGCGACCTACGATGCCTCAAATTCAACTCCTTCTGCTTGAAGATGTATTGTAAGCTCTTGTGATCTATGTAGATGTCAACATGGACGCTGTATAAGTAGTGCCGCCATATCTTCAAAGCATATATTACTGCAGCCAATTCCAAATCGTGGGTCGGGTAATTCTTTTCATGCTTCTTCAATTGTCTTGATGCATAAGCAATCACCTTCCCATGTTGCATCAATAAGCACCCCAAACCTATACCTCAGGCATCACAATATACCACATAAACTTCTGTTCCTTCTGGGAGAGTGAGCACTGGCGCAGATGTCAATCGATTCTTTAACTCCTGAAAACTTCGTTCACAAGCATCAGACCACTGGAACTTAGTAGCTTTCTGTGTTAACCTAGTCAATGGTGATGATATAGAGGAAAACCCTTCTACAAATCACCTATAATATCCTGCTAGCCCCAGGAAACTGCGGACTTCTGATGGTGTTGTAGGTCTCAGCCAATTCTTTACTGCATTGATCTTTTGAGTG
>ML343100.1:7317-35236 GCA_005239505.1 Nicotiana paniculata | reverse complement strand
ATAATAAATAATCCCAAAATCGAATAATGTCACTTTAATTGGAAAAACTCCCTTATTACCCTCTCGGGGGGTGAAAAAAGGAGGTGTGACAATTATAATATAAAAATTAATAAAAATTTGCAAGTTTCAAAATGGTAAATATTAATCATATTTAGGAATTTGATTCACTCGATTCTATTCATATCTTTGTAATAACATAGATATCCAAATTCAATTATTATTAATACTTTTTATAAAGTTTTAGCTGGATCTTTATCTTATATTACCTATTATTTCTTTCTAAGTACTTCTTTTACTCGGGACTAATCAACTCTTTGGTTGAAATCCCTAATCAAGTCAAATGACTCGTCAACATGGATAGATGGGATCTACCATCATTTATGATCAAAACAGCCAAACCAGTCATGCCGTATATGACCCGCCGTAGATTTGTAAAATCATGTACAATTTTGGTTAGGACTAATAACAATTATCTCATCTCAATGATCATGTACAAAGTTTGGGATGTCAAACTCAATATGTAACTTTTTGCACATAAATGATCAATGGACACAATGTTTTAATCGAAAATTAAAATAAAATACATATATACGTCATTTTTCTATTCATGTTCCTTTGTCCAAAATATTAATCAATATATTTACTGTTTAAAATAAATTTCACATTTATAAAAGATTATCAATTGATTATCTTCTAGTATCTAGACAATAAAAGTAGACAAAGAATTTGAGTAGGTCCAAAAAAAAAAAGATCGTCCTGATTGCTCTTTAAAGTCTAAACTCATGCCTACATTATTTTTTTTATTATTTATATTTTTCATGCATTTTCTTAACGTTCTATTTTAAATGTTAGCATAAAAATTGTAGGATCACTTAGTTAGTTTAGTTTCATTAATTTACTCTTTTTCATTCACGAAAAGTAACATGTAAAAATGATAATTAAGTTATATATATATAGCTCAAATAGGGGGAAAATTATGTAATGTGAAATTTTAATTGACTTTAAATTTCTAAAATTTAGGAATTCCTACCTAGTTCAAATAAGGAAATGATTTATTAACCAAAATTTTAGTCTATTTCAAAGTACTAAATATTAGGATAATAATTAAAGGACTATTTTGTCCAGTAAGAACTTTATTTTAAAAAGACAAAAAAGACGAACGACATTTCGCTAAGGGCTTTCGTGCTTTTAATATAGTATAAATATAAATATAGATAAGAAAGTATTTTTTCTGAATTAACTCCTTTGAGAGTTAAAAAGTATATTTTGTTTTGGAGTTGTAAATCAAAATTTGCCGATACTAACTACTCTTTCCTTTTCAAAAAGATTGGTACTATTACTGTTTGAGAATTCTACAAGATTGTTTTTTGACCATATTTTTATTAAATATTTTAAATTGTGAATTATTATGACTTATAATATTTTTTATATAATTTTAAAAAATATAAATTTTATTTTCAAAAACTCAGAAAATATATGTTAAAATTCACAATTAAGTACTTTGACATTCGTATTCCGAACAATTTCAATTTTTTTGGAACGGAGGGTGTAATAGTTAGTGAGAGGGCAACCCCATCAGCTAGTTAGATCACCAATATAAACTTGACAGATCAGAGAAAACATTAGCATATTATTATCTTTCAAAAGCATATTTTGTAATAAACAAATTAAAGAGGGAGAGGTACGTTCCTAGGAATGAACGAAGAAAGAATTAACAATATCTCGAATGCGATGCACCTGAAATGGACGTAGTTTAGGGGTTTTAAACTCTAAGCAATCCTTAAATATTGACAGTAACGTATGACGAACGTGGACCAATCAAGAAATGACTAATCTAACGCGCTTAATCTTACTTCATAATTTGGTAATAACACGTATTAAACTGAACCATGACTCTATTAGAACGATATAATATAATCTATGTATAAGCATGTCAGTAAAATACAGATATCAATCAAGCTGTATTCTCATCACTGGAGGAGGGGTCAATCAAACAGAAAGAAAGAATGTTTTATTTTATTACAGTAAATTCAAGTCAGCTTGTACGAGTCGTCTTCTTGCTATCATTCACTAACATTTTTTTTTTTTACTATCTTTTACTAGTACAAGTATCCTATAATTATATCTAGCAATGCTTAGACACAGTGGGGGAGCCACAAGTACCAAAGGGGTGTCAACCGATACTCCTTCGCCGGAAAATTACATTGTATAGCTCGATAATATTTTTCTGAAATATGTATATATACTATATAATGACACCCCTTTATATTTTGACTCTTCTTATTGAAAATCCTGGTACATATAAAAAGAAAACATCTAGCATATTTTATTTCTGATATAATTTTAAACTCTTATCTTTTCTGGTTTTCACCGATCGTTAGGTCATACTTTTAGTTAATCAGAATAAAAAAGTCACTATTGCTACAAAGTTTGAAGGTTTATGTGGAATGCCGAGATGGAATTGATTTTTAATGTAGTAGTCAGACAATCAAGCTTGGACGTACGTAATACAAATTGAAAATGAATATTAAAAGGAGTATGTGTGTATAAGATTAAGTATACAATTGTGCCATTAGCGTTCTTGGTTTTGATTTACTTTGAAGCAACCATCTCTTTCTTCAACGAAAGCGGCGTTTTTAATTAAATTTTGGTCATCTCTTGTCGCAAGCTGCCACGGTTATACTATCTTTTAGAATCATATATTGGTATACTTGACTAATACATTCTTTTTCTTTCCTTATTAGAGTAGTATTATTTAGGTGGGATCTCAATTCTAATTTTAATTTGTCTTGAATCTGGAGCAATGCAGACGTACAGATATTTCAATTTTCAGTGACATTCAAATTTTGGGATCATGGACTTACATTAACTGTATACAAATGGTATTCAAGCAAGCACCTCAATGCTCATATTTGAAACCAGGAATGACCCTTTGAACTTGTATTATGCCTTCCCAAGAAGCACAATGAGAGATACAACCATTTCCCTTTGATAAATCGCCCTTGAACAGGGCTGAAGACTGAGCTCATCTCTTTCCAGAGAGGTGACTGTTGATTTGATCCAACAAGAGAAGAGAACATTATGTTTGTGATTTTAATTTGACATGTACTGTACAATACATGGAATAGGAATATGTTAATGTTGTGTGACGCTAAGTCGCTAAGATGCAGGGACGTTTATTACAGGTCATTTCATGGCCGCGGGAATCGAACTAACGAATTCCTTTACATGCAAAAATTTGCACGAAGCAAAACTTACAACTTATATTACAGCTTATAAGTCATTTCATGAAAGAAACAAATTCAAAATTTACAGCACTCCAATTAGCCCCAGACGCATCATTAACTAGTTTAGAATTTAAGTGATGTTTTATACTTCAATACCACACAAGAGGGGTGATTTATGTGGTGTCCAATTTTTCACGTGCACAGATTATCGACGGACATAGTTCTTCTATGTGTTCCTAATACTATTATTGCGGAATAATAAGTACAGAAATTAAAGAACACAAGGATTTTTACGTGGAAAACACCTGACTCAAAAGGTGAAAAAACCACGACCTACTTCCCAATAGGATTTTCCCAAAACACTTTACTAAATCAGTGAGCCAAAACTGCATTTACAAAAACTCTTTTGTAAACCTAGGACTAACTCTAATCCCTTGTGGCAAAACAATCTCTAACTGTTTGTGACATCTTCAATTTAACTCTAACTTGAATACACAGAGTACCTATTACAAATGCTTCTAGATAAAGCTGAAAGGTACAATGTAAACCCACCTACTACAAATGAACTAGACTAAAAGATAGACACTTGGAACTGGTTCTTCTAGCTGGTTCAAGTAGCTTCAGGTTTGCACACTCAAATCTCGCACGAACTGCTTGCAAAATTGCCTTGCTATTTTGCTCTCAATTCACGTTTTACTTCTGCTTTTGTGCGTACCTGTATAATGAGAACATCATGCAATATATAAGGCTAGTAGATAAAGAATTAACTAGAGTTTTAATGCTACTCTTCCTTGGTGAAAGAGTTCTAGTCAATCTCAACTCCTAAATCCCTCTTTATCTTGGATAATGTTCTCTTCGGGTGAGGAGTCCTTCTCCTTATCGTTTTTTGCAATCTTTTCGATCAGGAGATACCTATTTTGCCAGAATATGTTTATCTCCTGCATGTGCATCTAATGTGCCTTGGCTCTGCCTGTGTCTTTGTCTACTAGTGATGGACTTGGTTCACTTTTGAATTCCTTTGTCAATCTTCAAAACTATTCTTTTTCTTGGGCCAACAAATTTTTCCTTTTTGATGATGACAAACTTTGTGCTTCCATAAGCTTAGGCTTGTTTCAGCTTAGTCCAACATCGACACATATTAGGGTATTAAGCACTTATCATAAAGAACCAGGTTCATTAGGTTATAAATATCACTTTTCAGAGCACGACTATCTTTTTCCCTTTTGGCATCATCAAAAAGTTGTATAAAAAATGTGTGAATCCCAGATATTTAAAAATTACTCATGGACACTGGGGCAACTGCAGATGCATTCATGGATTAATCATCAATAATCAACTAAGAATTCAAACTATCAAAGAAATATAGACAATGAATAAGAACAAAAGCAGCCAACTTCATTGATAGAGAATACGATTCTGCCAAAATCAACACAAAAAAAACAAAAATAGTTAAAACATGAGCAACAAAAATAAATATCCACTGAAAGTTCTAGGCAGGGCTAGAAAATTAAGGCTTGGAAGAACTGGGGGCTTGGGTGTTGGTTTGGAGAAGGTGCAACATGTCTTGAAGAATTACATCATTCTTCTCTCTTTCCTTTGTGAGCTCAATTCTGAGAGCATCTCTCTCAGATTCTACCTCAGCCAAATGAGTCTTCAGCCTTGCTATCTCAGCATCCTTTGCCCCACTCTCCTGCATAGGGCTCTGACCTTGCTATTTACTGGTGTCTTTTTAGATGAAACAGGTTCATTGGGGATGGCATGGATCTCATAATCACAAGCAAGAAAGTGTTAATTCCAAAATGGTCTTTGTTTGTGGCCATCTCCCACTTCCTCAATGGCACCTTACAATGAGCAAGAACGGTAGTGAGAATGAAGCCATAAGGAATGGCATGGGCCTTGGAGCCGTTGATAACCCTATCTAGAAGGTGAATGATGAACCCAGTTCAGTTGATCTGCCTCCCAATATCCAGACATCCCATCAAAACTAAGTCCATGTAGTTGGAAATATGCCTCCTTTCCTATCTAGGCAGCACGCACTTGTTGATGAATTCAAATAGTACCTTGTGGGGTGGATTTATTTCACTTCTTGGGCTCACTTTCTTCTTCATTATCACAGAATTTCCTAGTAATGGACAGGGCAGTAGGAAGAGAGTCCAAACTTGGCCATTTCTACCTTGTATAATCATCATAACCTTCAGAGGGTACACCAAGGATTTCACCCAGCTCTTTTGCATCAAAGGAAATATGAACCCTTTCACCAGGCTGGTGACTCTTCCATCCTTTACCTCAGCATTGGCCATGAATTCAACAATCTCATTTCTTGCCAATCTTCCATCTAACTGAAGGACCATGTCCTTCCACCCCTGCACCTCTATCTTCTCAAGCAGCAGGACCATCCCTTCTTCCTCCAAGTCCTTCAAAAGTCTCCCCTCCAAGAAAGTTCGTTTGCCAAACTTGGACAGCTTGTCGTTTTCACTATCAGACTCATCCTCCTCTTCACCACTCCATTATTCTTCTTCAATAATCTTCACTTTCTTGGCTTTCACTGCAGAAATGGTCCTTTTAGCCAAGTTAGAGGGTTCAACAGACTTATATACAGATGTTTGACTTCTTTGAGGAAGTCTTGGCTTTCTTGGGCTTAGGGTTTTGAACCTCCACTTCAACCGTCACTTTTTCACTTTGATAGACCAGGTCCATCTCATCCACATCAACAGCCTCAACAGGCTCTACCAATTTTCTTTCCCTTTTTCCACTCTTTTCTTCTTACTCTCCTCTAAAGCTTTCTGCAACTCCTCCTCACTTTGCTTCAACTTGCTCCTTGTAGCTCTTCCTCTTGAGAGAGGAATGTCAGAAGTCTCAGAAGGAGCATCCTTTATTTTCTTGTTGGCTCTTGTTGTGTTAGGGGTCGTTGCTTTAGATTTTCTTTTCTTCTTGGGTTTGTAACTGTTACCTATCTTTTTCAAGAGATCAACCAGTGTTTCCTCAACAGATGAACCAAGTTCATCTGCTTGCTTTCCAAGATTTACCAGCCCTTCAGCGGCTTCTCCAGATCCACTTCCCCATGTTTTCTTGCTACTTTCTTCCACCTTTTCTAGCTCAGCTCCAGTGATATTCATTATAACAATTTCAGAGGTGGGTGAAGAATCAACCACTCCTTTCCCTTTTCCCCTCTCATCACTTCTTACTCTCTCACTCTTCTTTTCTTTATCTATTTTATTCTTACCCCCTCTCCTTCTTGACTCATGTGTTTCCACATCCACCACAGACCCAACTAAAATGAACTTATTTTCTAGATTTTCAACCACATCAGAGATGACCCCAGAAGAAGGTTTTGGGACAGATGTTACCTACTCAAAATCGGAAGACCAAGTTTCTTCCCCTCAGTCGCGGACTTGAAAGAGTCATTAGAATTTTGGGATTCTTGGGCTTGGCTTGCTTGAAGCTGGGCATTTAATTTCCTTGAAAGGGCACTTCCAGCCACAGTTTTGCGAGCAAGCATTTTGACTTGCCTTCGCCTAGGTTGAGGGGTAGTGTTAGGTTGAGGGTTAGTGGAAGAAGAGGAAGGGGTAGGTGGAGGGGGTGTTCCAGGATTATCACTGGGGTTCGTCAATTTTGAGTATGGTTATGTAAGGGAAGGGATGACTTAATTGAATTTTGAAGGCAAAGAAAAAGATTTTGACGGTTATTAGAGATTATGAGGGATTAGCAGGGGTAATGATGAGGGATTTAAAGAGAGAGGGAAATTAATGTATAACGACATATTTTATCAGTCAAGTAGAAGTCTAATCAACCTGAAATTTAAGTTTTGAATAGACGGTTAAGGCTCCCCTAGAATCTAGGTATTTTAATTTGGTGAGGATTCTTGTGAGATGGAACTGGTTCAATCTTAATTGGATAGGCTTTGAAGATTTTGGACTTGGGTAAGACTGCTCATGATTTAGATACTAGTATTTTAAATTTTGCAGAGTGTAGAAAACATACATCGCTATTCAGATGAACTAGCACTGATGAACCAGGCTCTTCACTGAGATCCTCTTAATCATGTTTAAATTTGCCAAAATAGAGAAAATATCATTAGAGACCAGTGTCTCATATTAACACATGGAACAGGAGTATACTATTTACAGTATGAGACTGAGCAAAAATTAATCTAGATATTTACACAAGCTCCAGACTTTCTAACCAAATTTTTTTCCTTTTCATTTTTCAATTTGTTTTTCATTTTTTTGTGTGTAGATTCTGAACTGGTTCTTTTAGGTAATCTTAATCATCCCTAATTCCAACTTGTTCCTTTCAAAGAGATCTCTACTTAGAGCTTTTGTGAAAATGTCAGCAATTTGCTTGTCAGTAGCACAAAATTCCATAATGATCAGCCTATTTTCATAGTTATCCCTAAAAATGTTATGTCTAACATCTATGTGCTTAGTTCATTTGTGATGAACAGGGTTCTTAGTCATACTAATTGCACTAGTTTTGTCACAAAAAATGGGGATACATCCAACATCAATTTCAAGTCCATCAATTGCAGTTTAATCCACAATAATTGAGCACAACATGAGGCAGCAACAACATACTCAGCTTCAGCAGTAGATAAGGCCATAGAGTTTTGCTTTTTGGTAGCCCAAGACACAAGGCATGATCCAAGAAAGTGTGCCATACCTGAGGTGGTCTTTCTATCCACAAGAAAACTACATAGTTAGCATCAACATATCCCACAAGATTAAAATTACTAACTTTTGGATACCAAAGACAAAGATCAGTGGTGCCTTTTAGGTATATCAAGATTCTTTTGACAGCAGTCAAGTGAGATTCTTTTGGATTTCTTGAAATATTGCACAAAGGCCTACACTGAAAATAATGTCAGGTCTACTAGCAATGAGATACAATAATGAACCAATCATTCCCCTATAAAACTTCTAATCAACAGATGAACCAGGTTCATCTGTATCCAACTTTCTGGTTGTTGCAATATGAGTGTCGATTTCTTTGGAGTCTTCTATTTTAAACCTTTTAAGCAAATCCTTTACGTACTTCTGCTGATGGATCATAGTTTCATTTGAATTTTGTTTAATTTGTAAGCCAAAAAAGAAATCAAGCTCACTCATCATGCTCATTTCAAATTCACTCCCCATTAGTTTAGCAAATTCTTTACTTAGCTTATTAGTAGTTGCTCCGAAGATTATGTCATCAACATATATTTGACCTACCAAGAGATATTTACCTTTTTATTTCAAGAACAAAGTGCTGTCGATTTTACCTCTCTTGTAATCATGCTCAAGTAAAAACTTTGATAATATTTCATACCATGCTCTTGGAGACTGCTTGAGTCCATAAAGTGTTTTGTCAAGTTTGTACATATGATTAGGATTTTTCTTGTTCTCAAACCCCGGAGGTTGCTTGACAAACACTTCTTCCTTTAGATAGTCAGTTAGGAAGGCACTTTTGACATCCATCTGGTACAGGGTGAATTCCATGTGAGCAGCAAAGGCTATGCGGAGTCTTATAGCTTCTAGCCTTGCAACTGGAGCAAAAGTTTCATCATAGTCTATGCCCCTCCTCCTGACTTTATCCTTGAACCACCAATCTTGCCTTGTTCCTTGTGACTGTTCCATCTTCGTCAAGTTTGTTTCTGAAGACCCACTTAGTGCCGATTATATATATATCCAAAGTTCTTGGTACCAGATGCCAAACTTGAATCCTTTCAAACTGGTTGAGTTCATCTTGCATTGCATTTACCCAGTCTGCATCCTGCAAAGCCTCAACAACATTTTTAGGTTCAATAAGAGATAAGAAAGCATCAAAAGCACAAAGATTTTTTAATGAAGATATGGTTTTGATTCCAGAGGTTGGATCAGTAATAATGTTCTCAATTGGATGAGAACTTTTATATCTGTAAGGTTTCACTACCAACTGTTTTGTTATTGTGGAACAAGTTGAGGAACAGGTTTCATTGAGATTTCAGGATCATTTTCTCTTTGTTTTATTCCCCCTGTTATGTTGTCGGGGGTGGATAAACCTGTTCCATCACCTGTTCCTTTCTCCAGTGCAGCTTCAGTCTGGGCTGTGGTTTCACTTAAATTTCTCACCTGCCCAATTGCTTCATCATCATGTTCCTGTCTCTCAGAAAGGATATTAGTTTCATCAAAAACAACACAAACACTTTCTTCAACACACATAGTTCTTTTGTTATAGACTTTATAAGCTTTACTACGTAAAGAATATCCCAAGAATATTCCCTCATCACTTCTGGGATCAAACTTACCTAGGGAATTTTTACCATTGTTGTACATAAAGAACTTGCAACCAAATGTCCTAAGATGGGATATATTTGGCTTTATCCCCTTAAGTAACTCATAGGGAATCTTCTCTATAAGATATCTTGTCATGCACCTATTTATGATATAGCATGTAGTATTTACAGCTTCTGTCCAGAAGCTATGGGCCAGTTTACTAGAAAGAAGCATAGTCCTAGCCATATCTTCAAGTGTCCTATTCTTTCTTTCAACTAATCCATTTTGTTGAGGAGTTCTAGGAGCGGAAAAATTATGATCTATGTCATGCTCATCACAAAAGTCAGCAAATTTAGCATTTTCAAATTCAGTGCTATGATCAGACCTAATTGATGCAAGTTGATTACCTAGTTGTTTTTGAGTTTTTCTAACAAAAGAAGTGAACATGTCAAATTCTTAATCTTTAGATGTTAAAAATAATGTCCAGGTAAATCTAGAGTGATCATCAGCAAGCACCATCACATATCTTTTATCACCTCTGCTTAATGTTCTCATTGGACCACACAGATCCATATGAACCAGTTCCATCGTTCTGGTGATACTTACCACTTTCTTGCATTTAAAAAAGGATCTTACCTGCTTCCCCCTTTCACAAGCCTCACAAACTTTGTCTTGCTTGAACTTAATATTAGGCAGTCCTATCACCAAGTCCTTGGAAACTAATTTGTTGAGTTGGCTTAGACTTGCATGTCCAAGTCTCTTATGCCAAATGAGGGGATCACTTTCCATCACACTTAAGCAAGTTAGTTCATTTTCTGGAAGTGTGGAAAGATCTACAATGTATATAGTTCACTCTTTTTCCCTACAAAACAATCTTGTCAGTGATAGATTAATCATAAAACATTTAGTAGAGGTGAATGCTACCAGATTACCTCTATCACACAGTTGTGATACACTTATTAGACCGTATTTCAGGCCATCTATCAAGTAGACATTCTCAATGGAATGAGAGAATGGTCATTCTTACCTACATTACCAACCCTAATGATTTCACCTTTCTTTCTATTTCCAAATGAGACATTTCCTCCTTTGAGGTCCTCAAGTGAAAGGAACTGGTCCTTGCTTCCTGTCATGTTCTTTGAGCAGCCACTATCCATGTACCATATTTGGCTGTTCCCCTTCACTTTAACCTGCAAAAGGAAATCAGGGGTTAGTCTTAAGAACCCAAACTAGTTTGGATCCCTTTCTATAGGCAAAAGGATGAATTAAATTCTTTTTAGCCCAACTTGGTAGCCAATTCTTCCCTTGAACAAACTTTTTGTTCTTTTGGCTTGCCTTTTCTTTTGCACTACATTCACTTTTGCAATGACCAGTTTTACCACAGTGAGTACAAATCTTGTTCTCAGGAAGATTAAGGTACTTGCATTTGGGATCCCACTTAGGTAGCTGATTCCCAAAGCCAAGTCCTCTTTTATTGCTACTATGATGTTCCTGTAGCCATAACGGAGCATCGGAGGACCTGTTCCATTTACTAGTTCTGTCTAGTTCATGCTTGGCCTTACTTAGATCCTCCTTCAAAATTCCAACATGCTCATCCTTCTTACACAACTCATCTTTCAGTTTATCTACATTTTCTTCTAGAGTGAGTTGTGTGCAATCATTTATCTTTTTACTCGTTCCTAATTTCAGTTTTAGGTTTTCAGATTTTAGTTCTAGGACACTTGCTTCGAATGCATGAACCGGGTTCTTTAGAACAGTATTCTCACTTACAGCCTCACTGACTCTGAGTTCCAGGTTCTTACACTTTACTTTTAACATTACATATTCCCAACATTACATATTCCTTAGACAACTGTTCCTTTGTTCCTTTTCATTGTTTATATCCTCAGATTCATCAATGAAATCTAGCAGTAATTCAGAGATTTTTTCTTTAGACTAAAACTTAATCTTGTCTTTGAGATGAATTATACTTACCTCAGATTCCTCATGAGATTCTTCATCTAATTCTCCAATTTCCATAAGTGCTTGTTCATCTCTATCTTCATCATCTGATTCCTCATCTGAACTTTCTCTCTAAGTAGCAATCATAGCCTTTGTTGATCCTTTGTTCTTCTTGGGATGAACCTGTTCCTTCATTCAGAGTTTTACTTCCTCCCTTCAATTTCCCACTGAGGGCAGTTCTTGATGTGATGATCAGTCTTCCCACACCTATAGCAGCCCGCATTGGTCATTTTTTCAGGAGCGCTTGTTTTGTTGTAATTTTCACCTCTTGATGAACCCTTTCTTCTCATTAGGTATTTCTTGAAGTCCTTGGTGATCATTTCCATTTCATCTTCCTCTAGATCAGCACCTTCAGTGATTCTGAGTGCCAGACTCCTTTTCTTCTTGGGCACATCCATCTTTATTGCTTGCCTTCTAAGTTCATAGACAGTGAGATTTCCAATCAGCTCATCCAGCTTAAGGGTTGCAGACCGCATTGACTTCAGTACTGGTGTTTGTGTTGCCTTCCGGTTAAGGATGTATACTGTGTATTAAGATGCTTCACGCATTGGTTTGGGTTGAGTATTGATGCAGGAGGGGCTCACGTCTTGGAATTCGATAAGAATCACAAACTAGAATGCTCATTCCCTTACGAGTCTTACTATACCAAATTCCGACCTCAATTGCCCACTCAAATCACCAAAAGAAAAAAGCTTGAATTGGGAGCTCGATCCTCCTGGTGAACTGAACTACCCTAACCTGACACAAGCAGAAAAATATAGTATACAAAAATCTTGAGAGAACCATATCCTTCTTTTATGGCTTTGAGTTTGAAGTACCGACCGCTTCGGCCAATTGGGATCGACTCTATGCTCCTGACGAAGCTGGGTGCCTTTTGTTTATCATCCCGTGTCAAATGAGAGACCTGTAAATCAATGTTCTTTGATTCCGGAATTGCACTAATTTTGCTTTTCCAAGAAACTGGCAGAACCCTTGTCAGAATCTTCTCAACTTTGTTTTCTTCAAGAAGAATCCTTCCAAGAGACTTAATTCATTTGTCAGTGTGGTGAACCTTGTATACATCTCTTGGATAGCTATTTCTTCCTTCATAGTGAAATTCTCATATTGAGAATATAGTAGGGTACCTCTGGACCTCTTCACTTGACGTGTTCCTTCATAAGCCACTTGCAAAGTGTCCCAAATTTCCATAGCAGCAGTACAACTTTGAATTCTGTTGTAGTCGTCTAGACCAAGTCCACACACAAGCCATTCCTTGGTCTTAGCATTTTTCTCCCATTTTCTCAAGTCCTCAACAGTGCAGACAACTCTTGTCTTTGGCACATCTACTCCTTCAATATTCTTGTTCATGGTAGCCAAAGGACTATCAGTAACAATGTCCCATAGCTCGTAATCTTCTCCAATGATATGGTCTCTCATTCTCTTCTTCCACTAGGAGTAGTACTGGCTATTGAAGAGTGGTGGCCTAGTAGTGGATTGTCCTTCCCAGTTCCCAGGTGGTGCACTCATCTTGATCTTCTCCTAAGGTATTAGTCTCTTTAAGGNGGGGGGGGGAGGGGATTTGTGCGGTGTCCAATTTTTCGCGTGCACAGATTATAGAAGGGTCTGGTTCTTCTATGTGTTCCTAATACTACTGTTGCGGAATAATAAGTACAGAAATTAAAGAACACAAGGATTTTTACGTGGAAAACACCTGGCTCAAAAAGTGAAAAAGTCACGACCTACTTCCCAATAGGATTTTCCCAAAACTCATTACTAAATCAGTGAGCCAAAAATGCATTTATAAAAATTCTTTTGTAAATCTAGGACTAACTCTAATCCCTTGTGGCAAAACAACCTCTAACTGTTTGCGACATCTTCAAGTTAACTCTAACTTGAATACACAGAGTACATATTACAAATGCTTCTAGATAAAGCTGAAATGTACAATATAAAACCACCTACTACAAATGAACTAGATTAAACTGGTTCAAGTAGCTTCAGGCTTGTACACTCAAATCTCACGCGAACTGCTTACAAAATTGTCTTGCTATTTTGCTCTCAATTCACGTTTTACTTCTGCTTTTGTGCGTACCTGTATAATGAGAACTTCCTGCAATATATAGGGTTAGTAGATAAAGAATTAACTAGAATTCTAACGCTACTCTTCCTTGGTGGAATAGTTCTAGTCAATCTCAACTCCTAATTCCCTCCTTATCTTGGATAATGTCCTCTTCGAGTAAGGAGTCCTTCTCCTTATCGTTTTTTCAATCTTTTCGATCAGGAGATATCTATTCTTCCAGAATACGTTTATCTACTGCATGTGCATCTCACGTGCCTTGACTCTGCCTGTGTCTATATCTACCAGTGATGGACCTGATTCATTTCTGAGTTCCTTTGTCAATCTTCAATTGGGCCAACATTAAGATCAAGTTCAAGATTAGAGTCAAATTGACCCTTCTTCACTCATTCAGTATTTGTTGGATTAGCAAGTATTAAGTGTTTGTCCTGATTCTTTTTATAATATTTAGTTTTTCTATTTCTTAAAAGAGGGACAAATATCTATCATACTTGTTTTTCTTTTTACAAAAAAAAAAATATAAATATCTCATATTTTGCTAGTCCACTTTATTGGAGGAAAATGTTTGAACTTGTATAAATTGAGGAATCTTCATTCTCATTCAATAGCATCCACAATGTAGTCATAGGAGGCTTTGAGAGTTTTGTTTAGGGAGAGACAAGTGTTAACCTGCCACTTGTATTTGGCTCATTCTGAGGTTGTTCTCTCGATATTTTGTACCCTTCTATATAGTGGATTGCTCATCTCCGCATGCAGATGTACGTCAATTTGTATCTCTTTCGATATTTTTTTTTTTTGTTTTTGTATGATTTATCGCCGTTCAAGATTTGATTTACTAATTTTCGCATGAGACCTGATTATTTCGATCCTAACAACAAAGCTTTCGCCTGCTATCTAAGATTTTCATGACTGTCGCATGAAATATGCAAATTGCATACAGCCACGAACAACTATAAGCCCCTCGTATAACCATCTTATATACTGTGATATTTTGTCTTAATTCAAAAACCACCTACAAATTTAAGAATTAAGCCAGGAGGTTGACAACAAAGGCGATCATCATTCCTTCGACTTCTTCTAGGTCATTAATCCATCTTATTTCTCTCAAAGTTTTTCATACCATCTGTACTTTCTCCATAGATTGTATTTTCACGTTATATATGGCAGTTTTTATTAGAAAAAAAAAAGGAAATTGTATTTTGTAGTTAGGACTAATGCCTTTCCACACGACAATCAAAGGATACCAGTTTACAGGAAGAGTGCTCGGATTAACAGGGAGGCGGCTAGTAGCGATCTATATCCACGCAGGATTCTTCAATGGAGTAACAACAGCTTTCACCTGTAAGTAGTTGCTAAGGCTGTAAATTCCCTTTTCCCTGCCCATGCCACTCATCTTGTACCCTCCAAACGGAATCCCAGCATCAAATACATCATAGCAGTTAACCCACACAGTTCCAGCTCTTAGTCCTCGGGTCAAGGTGTTTGCTGTGTCAATGTTCTTTGTGAATACTCCTGCTGCTAGACCATAGCGTGTGTTGTTTGCTCTCTTTATCACTTCGCCAATATCCCTGGAACAAAGTCGGTCAGAGAACATTTAACATGAGATATCCTTCTCATATCACGAAGAACAAAAATGTTTTATCCTTAATTAAACATAGACCAGACTTTCCATCACGTCCATCATTTTACCTAACTCAACGCATAGACCCCAAATATAAGTCGGACTCTTGAAAGTTTTTTCCCTAGTTATTGGGAAAATTCACACCAATTGCCTATGTCAGTTAGAAAAGAGCCAGTGACGAATAATTGTTTGCTTAGCAAAGTTAAACCCCTAGTAGAGAAAAGACTTTCTAGGTTGAGCAGAACAGTAACCAGTAAAAGATAGAAAAATGTGCTCAAAGTGAAGCTTATGTCTAATTTATCGGTTTCCAGCAACAATAGAAAGCAAAGTTATGAATAGTCCTTTTGCGACAAAAGGTTCATATCGTAACTTACTTGAATTTGAAGACACACTGCACTGGGCCAAAAATCTCATCCTGTGCTATCAACATGTCCTCCTGATTCAAACAAATGTCAAGGATCACGTTAAACTTTTCGGAAGGAACTTCCAGAGAAATTGTTTGAGCACTTCAGAGGAGGAAAACAAGCATATACCTTCACATTTGAGAATACAGTGGGCTGAATGAAGTAGCCTTTGGAGCCAAATCTATCACCACCACATTCAAGGGTAGCAGAGCTGTCACGGCCTGATCTTATGTACCGAAGAATCTTCTGGAATTGCTTCGAGTCGATCTATAATGTTTATTAGATATGAGATTAGCTTAAGAACGTGAAACTTCAAGTTATATACTATGTCCTTCACTAAATTTTGTCACTTAGGAAACAGATAATTCAGAATATCTTTCATGGAAGTAGACATTTCAGATTCCTTGCACTTCAATAGCTCATTACCAAATAGAATTGTCGCATGACATAACAAAAGAGAGCCTCTTGGGAGGACGATTTTTCACTTAATGATGGAGGAAGTCAGACAACATACCACGCGGTAGTGTGATGAAATTGGGAATAGAACAGATTCTTTATAAATTAGTTTAGGGTCCAGCTTTAGGTTGGTATTTTCTCAGGGACAGTAGATCAGGAAAAAATGCAGAGATATATCAAATGTGAAAGTTTCTAGATATGCAAGCAGCAAAAGTAAATAGAATGGGACAAACAAGGGGGGAGAGAGTACCTGAGGACCTTGCTCAACACCTTTCTTGAAGGGATCTCCAACTACACGTCTCATTGCACGTGCCTTTGCCTTCTCTATGAATTCATCATATACTCGCTCATGTACATATGTACGAGAACCAGCACAGCAACATTGGCCCTACAGACAGAAATAACTTCAGTGATGCACTCAATATGAGTACTTAATTTTAGAAGAATCTGCCAGACCTGATTAAAGAAGAGTGCAAAATGTGCTAGCTCAACGGCATGATCTATGTCAGCATCCTCGCATATAATGAAAGGTGATTTCCCTCCTAGTTCGAGGGTAACTGGTTTCAGATTGCTTTTGGCAGCCAGTTCAAGTACTGTTTTTCCAGTTTCCGTTGATCCAGTGAAAGCAAGCTGCAAGAATGAAATGGAAAAATTTAGTGGGGGTCAAAATGCCAATCAAATATGAATTACATATCATCCAAATAAAAATCAAGTCAGAGGTCCGTCAATCCGGTGTTCACAGATAGACGAAGCTCTCTCTTTATCCTCTTGTGCTAGAAGAGCACATATTCCCTAAAAAGAGATTCATCTTGCTTCTTTGCTTGATCACTGGCATTTGAGAAACCTGCTTAACGTAATGGGAAGGACGGCAAGATGGATGCTGCTTCTATCTGAATTCGACATCACATATGTAACCAAAAGGGATGTTAAGTCATCTTCAGGCTTTCTTATTCCAGGAAAATCTATAGTTGCAGAAGCAATATCTAACTATGACATAATCATGCTAGTTATTCACTTTGGTATTTCCAGTTACTGTCTACCCCCACTTCAACAAGTTAATCCAGAATAAACTACGTAAAGCATTTAGGCCTCTTGGCCCATAAGGATCCGACCATTACCTTTAGCGTAAAGTTCCACCATTATAATCCACCGTATCGCTCTTTCTTGCATAAGTGCGACAGATTGCAAGGTCTCCCAATAAAGCAGTCACAAATCAGAAACCTCCAGAACTCCCCTTATAAGCATATTACTGTGAATGTTGTATTCAGCCTGACTCGACTATAATATTATTGTAAGGTGTAATTAGCTTACAACACGGTCACTACTACATGGTGACTTCATGATTGAGAAGCACTAGCTGCTCTAACAGTGAAAACAGAAACTATGCTAGTGATGCACCAAACTGAAAATATGTCATTAGGTAAAATTCATCCTCCAAACCATTCATGCATATATATACATATATTTTAATCGCACGTTGCAAGAAACGGAAAATAAACAGAGTAGAATTTTTATTTTCTGAGAAGAAAACAAAGAACAGAAGAGTTTCCCATTGACCTTGTCAACATCCATATGACTAGCAAGTGCTGCACCAGCAGTTGGTCCGAAACCAGAAACAATATTTAGAACACCTGGAGGAAGACCAGCCTGTTAAAAGTCAAAAACAATATGTCAGACATATGAAGTGAAGGGTCACTTAATTTTGCAATAGGAACAGGACACCTTTTCAAGTATCTGTCCAGTTCAAGCATCTTGAACGGATGCAGGCTCGTCTAAAATGGGAGCAATTTTTTTCTTATGCAATTGCTGAGAAATTTATGCATTGTAGCAACTTATGCCTCAGCACCCAAGTAGTGGACATGAACCAACCTCGTGGAATAAGTTTGCAACATAAAGAGCAGTCAGTGGAGTTTGCTCTGCACTCTTCAGGACAATAGTGTTACCACATGCTAAGGCAGGCCCAACTTTCCAGGCAAACATAAGAAGAGGAAAGTTCCACGGAATTATTTGACCAGCAACACCAATTGGTTCATGTAAAGTTTGCACATGATGTGGCCCATCAGCTGGAACGGTTAAACCATGAATTTTATCCGCCCAACCTATGTTTTCCCAAGAAAGCAAAGTTTCAAAAGATTTGTATATACATGAGAAAGCTTGAAAGTATGAATCAACTAGCAAAGATTAATAAGCATATATTCCTTGTCTGAAAAGTGTCATTACCAGCATAATACCGAAATAGCCGCACAAATGAAGGTACTTCAGCTTGGGCAGCCTGCAAATATGGCTTGCCATTATCCCATGTTTCTAGAGCTGCAAGCTCATCATTGTGTTTCTCCACCAAATCAGCGAACTTTAACATTATCTTTGACCTTTCCTGAAGAACCACCCCCACAAAGATTAAAAGATTTTACATAAATAGCAAAAAAACTTCTAGAAACTGACAGTACACAAATTTGAGTAGCATCAAAGCAGAAGACATAGTACAGATAAAGATATCAAGCTTACATAAGCACTCATTTTGGGCCAAGGTCCCTCATCAAATGCCTTGCGAGCAGCAGCCACAGCGCGATTAATATCTTCAGCATCACCTTCAGCAACATTTGCAATGACTTCCTCAGTTCTTGGATCCAAAGTTGGGAATGTTTTTCCTACAAAAAACATATATCCAATTTTTATTTCCAGCAGCATAGCAACTAACAAAAAAAAGAAGAAGAATTAACCCAATTAGCCGCCTACCTAACCGCTTAAATTAAAAATAGCCGGTGAAGGTATTACATATACATAATTTATATATTATATATGTAATAATTGTGTATAATCAATGTATAAACAATATATATGGCTAGAAAAAGTAAACAATGAATAAGGCCGGCTATTTGTGTAAAGATTTGGAAATGGTACCGAATAATTACCAGATGCAGAATCAACGAATTGGCCATTGATTAGAAGCTTAGTGAAATTAACTTGAACAGGTGGAGTGGTTAATTCTTCAACTGCAGCAGCAGTACTCAACCTGTTGATATGCCTTGCCACACCATTGCTCCTTCCTGCTGATTTCCGTTAATGAAAAACCATAAGCTTTTTGTACTGACTAGTATAAATCAAATATGTGCACAACTAATTATTGTAGTATACTCTATTTGGAAAAGTTATGCATCAATTTCATAACATATACAGAAACAATTATGTATATTGTGCACTAGATGCTTTAACAGATATAAGGTGTGCCCACAAGCCTCTTCTGCATTAAATTTCATGTTAGATTGAAAAACTAGGATAAAACATTTAAAATTTCCTGTCCCCTAAAAGTAGAAACCAAGACATACAAAAATAACCTGAGACAGGAAAAACAGAAGTAGCGGCCCATTAAATACCATGGATACCCTTTTAGGCTTTAATCTATTCAAGATCCTATCAATAAAAACTTACCTGAGACTGCAACAAAGCATGTAACATTAATTGGTCTAACACACAAAAAAGTACATCCCAAGAACCACCCTTCTTTCCCTTTTAGAGTATTAAAAAGGTATTCGGACAACTTGACCATCAACATCAAATATACAAAGCTAAAAGAAGAAGAAATTAAAAGAAAAGCTTGCAAATAATACAGATTAACAAAGAGATAGAGAAAAGAAAAAGAGGTAGCAACCTAGAGGAGCAGAAGGTAAATGGAGAGAACGAGAGAGCAAAGAAGAAAGTCTTCGAGCTGCCATAGCCTTGAACTTGGTGTCCCAAGTTCTTGAATTTTGCTTATATTAATGGGGAGTTTGAAGATAGGTAGATGAAGAAGATGAGTAAGTAGTAGGTGCTAAGTGCCAACTGCCAAATGACCTTTTGTTTATTTAGGCCTCATGCCTTTTCTTTTCTGCCTTGTTTCTCTCTCTTTCAAAATTATTATTGAACCGATAATTCTATTATTATTATTATATTACTATGCCCGGGCCCAACAGGTATTTTGTATTTTTGTTAATAGAACTATACAAGTACTCAAATCTATCCTGGGGCATGCAAAAGAAACATGTTATGGAATATGTTTTTGTACACTTAAAAGGTTTTGTTAGGATGCTTTGAATATCATCATTTTTATATGAACATTAAGATTGAATACATCCAAAAGTATTGGTGAAAATATAATTACAGTTGAAAAATAAAATATCTTCAGGCTGAGGAGCGGATCTTTTGATCTCTTTAAGGAGATTCAAGCTCACTGCAACAAAGTCTTCACTGGTCCAGCAGTAATCCTCTTGACTTGGCTCCAACAGGATACAACAACACCATCACATTGTATGACTCGAACAAACTCTGGATATGTTGTTGAGTCCAAAGCTCCACCAAGATGAGCACTTTCCTTCAATAAATATAAAAACTCTCTCCTTCTTCTTTCACGACTTTAACCACACTTTATTGAAGCACTCTACAATTATTTTTTGCACCACATTATGGAAGACACCTATTTATAAGTGTAAGAATTCTTCCTTGAATTAAATTGGAAGAAAGTGGGGTAATAAGTTATGAAATCATGGAGAACATGAGAGAATAGTTAAATTATTATGTAATTAGTGGTAAAACATGGGAGAAGAGTCACAAAAGAGTTATGGTCATTTTTGTATATCATGGAGTAGTAGGAGTTATTGTTAAATCACGCCATCGAAGCGTGAAACTTGAGCTACTGAATGTATCGAAGAAGAGGAAGAGAAGGTCGATTCTAGAAGGGAACCCTCAATTGTATTAGAAAAGTCACTGAATCATTTTCAAGGCGAATCTATATATACTACACAATTTGGAAGCTAATTAACTTACTTAACCTATTGGCTATTAGCTAACTAACTGATATAACTAACTAAGCTAACATTACATAACTATCAGCCTATCCCCTGCTCACTCACTAAGATGTGAGGTTCACAACTGTCACCAGTTGTTATCTTCTTTATCTCAACATCCCCTTCAAGCTAGGTGTTGTAAAAATGTTCAAAACACCTAGCTTGGACAGTAAATGATAATGTTGCACGCTGCCAAGTCCTTTGGTCAATATGTCTGCTTCTCGATCTTCTATTGGGACATATACATGATGAATCAACCCTTCTTGTACCTTTCCCTTATAAAATGATGACAGTCTATCTCTATATGATTGGTGCGCTCATGAACCACTGGATTGCTGGCTATTTGCATTGCTGCTCTGCTATCTGTGAAGAGCTGAATGGGAGTAGCAACTGCAATTCCTAGCTCTTTGAACACACCCAATAACCAGATCAATTCAGAAAATACCAATGATATGCTTTGATATTCTGACTCTGTAGAACTTCTTGCGGCTGTATTTTGCTTCTTTGATTTCCACGATATCAATGAGCCACCAAACTTTACCAAATACCCCGTAACAGATTTCCTTAAGTTTGGACAACTAGCCCAGTCGGCATCACTGTATGCTCCCAAGGTCATGTCACCATTTGCACTCATTAGAATGCCTAGCCCTGGCTCACTTTTAATGTACCTTACTAATCTGTATGCTGCTTCCAAATGAGATCTCTCAGGTGCTTGCATGAATTGGCTCAAGGTCTGCATTGTATTGGCAATATCAGGCATTGTCAATGTTAAGTAAAGAAGCTTTACTATGAGTCTTTGAAACCCTTTCACATCTGTAAGTTGTGGATCATCGTTTAGATCACAATGTGCATCATATTCCATAGTGTTTAGCTTCATGTTCTGTTCCATTGGTGTCACAACTGGCTTTGAGCTTGTCAATCCCAACTCAGCTATGAGTTCAACTGCATACTTCCTCTGACATAGCAATATGCCTTTCTGAGATCTGCTTACTTCTATTCCCAAGAAGTACTTTAATGACCTAAGTCTTTAATCTTAAAAGCCTTGTGTAGTATAGTATTTGCTTCTTGTATTAGAGTTTCGTCATCTCCCTAGAACAATGAGTGTGTTTTGTTGCGGCCAAACGCACACGCAAGTATACGCGGTCGTCAAGTAATAAAGTGACTAAAAGTCGGATGTCGAACCCACAAGGACTTGTGACTAACTATTAACTAAATTAGACTATCCTAACTATCTAAACAAGAATTAAACCTATAAGTATTTGATTCTAAACTAATTAAAATAAAGAAAAACAAATACTGAACTCTGAACAAAAGAAGAGCAGATTTTTATGTTACCAATGTGATGAAAACGATCTAAGGTTATGGGCTATCTAACAATCATATTGTAGTCTTCAATTGAATTGACTAATTAGTTTATCTGGTTTATTAGTTGACAGAGTTAATATTGCTCATAAGAATCTGTCGAGTTCTTACTCGCCTATTGAAGTTAACCTAACGCCTATATGTCTATGGAATTAGAACTAACAAGAACGTATTTATAATTTATGTAAATCAACCAAGCAAGGAAATTAGGTATATGTCTATCCTAACCGCGAATTCATTCCTCGATGCGCAAGTTCAAGAACTTGCTCTACTCAATCCTATATGCAATCTTGAATTCCCACTTTCAAGTTCAACTCTAGATTCCTAGATAGTATTCAATTGGTGATCAAGCAATCAAATAATTAAGCACAAGATTGAATAAATAAACCAATATGATAAATCAAGAAATCAAAATCAATATTCGACTAGCAATAGTCATGAAAGAACCACAACCCTAGAACATGAAGTTTTAGCTCCACATAGACATGGTAGCCAAACAACAAATCATACAAAGAAACATAAAAAATACTAAATTTGGTGGAAGAAAAGATGAAACCCGACCTCCACGACGGCTCTATGCTCTCCCTAGGTCAAAAGTCTGTCAAAAGTTACAAAAATAACGTTTTAAATTATATTTATACTAAGTAGGGTCGGGCCCAAATGAAAATACCTTCTCCCGAACAAAATACGACTCTAGCTCTGTAAAATTTGCACAGGCGCTGCATGGGGCGATGCGCCACACGGTGTGCTTGTGGAGAACTTCAGAGAGCATGCAATTTGAGGGTAACAACAATTTACACAGCCGTGGCGCCCCATGCGGCGCGGCTGGGGAAGTTTGAAAAAACGTAAAACATGAAAGTTATAGCCCTTTTAAATAGATTTCCAACAATATATTGTGGAGCCCAAACGGATTTCTGAGCAAAAAGTTATGTGCATTTTATTGGATAAGGCTCAATATGCTTGCTCGATTCTTCGTTTCGTTCTAAAAGTGCACTATCATCCTTTGATCCCCGAACGCGATCCCAACTTAATCCTTGGGATTTTACTCGGACTTCAACGCTCTAGAATAGCTTGAATTCATTCCATAACATCTACATAGAACGGAATCACTCATACAATGCATAAAACACACATTTAGTGGAAAACACTAGCGATTAAAGCTCAAACTCAATTAAAGTGCAGAAAATTAGAGTGTAAGAAGCAACTAAAATACGAAATTATAGCCTATCATTAGGAGATCATCAATATAAACAAGAATGACAACAAGTCTGTTGTGCTTTCTTGGAGTGAATAGAGAATGATCATGTTTGCTTTAGGAAAATCCTGCATGTAAAAGGGCATCTGTAAGCTTCAAGTTCCATTGTATTGATGTTTGTTTAAGCCCATAAAGGGATTTGAGTAGTCTACAAGCCTTATTCCCCACTTGACTACCAAAACCAGGTGGAAGCTACATATAAACTTCCTCTTCTAGATCACTCTGAAGAAAAGTATTATAGACATCCATTTGGTAAAGATTCCACTAATTAACAACAACCAAGGCAATGACTGCCCTTAATGTAACCATTTTCACCATCGGAGAGAAGGTCTCCTCATAATCTAGACCCTCCTGGTGGCTATAGCCCTTGGCAACCAGCCTAGATTTGAACCTTTCAACCTCCCTGTGAACACCTAATTTTTTACCACACCACCAATTCTATACTACTTTAGTGTAAATAGTTCTTTTAGGTCTAATCTTAATATTTAAAACGTTTATCATACTCTTAATAGATTTTATATAAATATATATATATATATACAAAAATACTCACATTCTTAGATGTAATAGTTTGTTTTCTTATATTTTTCTTAGTCTAAAGTTAGTTAGTTAATATTCTTGTCTTACCATTTTAATTTAATTTTACTTCTAAAAGAAAACATAAGAAAAAAAAGAGATATAATTTAATTCCCTTAACTTTTTCCAAATATTTTTGGTAGTAAACTTTATCTTGAAATAGAGTCACACATCCCATGAGTCTTAAGTAACTCACTTACCCAAAAAATATAAAAAAAATAAAAAAATTCCCAAACTTCCCACTCCCTCACGTCTCTCACCCCCACATTCCCTAACTCCCAACTTCAAAACCCACATTTCCCACTCCAAATGTAACCAAAAAAAAAAAAAGGCGAACACCTTTCTTCCACCTGAAATACACCCTTGAACACCACGAACAGAGCAATAACTTCTCACCTTCCTCATGTCATTTTCATCACTAAAACAACTCCTTTTACCCCAGCCAAAAGTCAACAAAAACAAAGCTGCAAAACTGCCATTAAAGCATCTCCAAACCTCTAAAAACCTGCTATTTTTTTCACCAAAATCCAACCCCAAAATTACCCCTTAATAGCCGCAATACAGTCACGAAATCACGCCCAACTCGTGTTCGAATTGCACTCCGAGATTATCATTTTGCTAGCTGTTGAGTCGAGGTTGCTGTTTGGAGGTTTTGGTCGATGTCTATTTTTTTTCCGGCTAAAATTCCGTTGTTCGAAATATTCCGTTGTCTTTTGCCTTGTCAATAAAGGTTCTTTCTCTTGCGCTTTACTTTATTCAATATTCTCACTCTCCTATTTTAGATTTATAAAAAAAAGCATTTGATATGTTTGCTATTTTTTAGCCCTTCTGTGTTTCTTTGAAAAATGTATGGACATGTTAGAATTTATTCTCAGGTGTTAAAGTAACGCGAGTTTAGAGTTTGGATCTTTAGTTTATTCTCATAATTTTGTTAACTAGGTATTTAAAGTTGAGTGAAAGATACTTTAATGGATAGAATTTTCTTTACGTGGGTTTGATTTGGAATTGACTAATTAAAGTTTATATTCTCATGCCTCCCAAAGGTTCGGACTCACTTTTTTTTTTTGCACTAAATATTCATTAATGGCTATTATTATCCGTATATTTGAGTGGTCCAATTATTCATCTACACTGTTGTTAGAAAGGAATCAAGTGAGGTTGTTTTTATGGGGTCAATGGACTTTTGTAATATAATTTGTGTTTAGTACATCCCTTTTAAGTGGTACTTGAGTCTATAAGTGTAGACAACTTTTGAATAATATTAAATAGCTAAATTTAATACTTCTTACACAATTCCATATTCATAAATTAATGATTTCACAAAATTATCTCAAACAAGCTTAGAAAAAAATCACTTATGAATATTCGTAGAAAATTATTTAGGTACGACTTAATCTGTCAACGTGATTATGTATACGTTCGCGTTATATAGTTACGATTTTTTCAAAATAAATTAAGGCACGCGTTCGCGCGATTTTGACCAAACTTTTTCTTAAATAAACTAAGTGTCGTGAATTTTGTACACGTATGCGTGACATGATTCTTCACATGCCAAACTAAACAAGTATACGGACGTGTAACTTGTATTAAGGTTATTCTTTAGATAAATCAAGTAGCTAAAAAGTGGTAAAGTATAAATACATATAGGTCCTAAAATGAGTAATTAAACAATTTAAGCCAAGTTTAATCATTAAGCGACCGTGTTAGAACCACGGAACTCAGGTGTGCCTAACACTTTCTCCCGGGTTAATAGAATTCCTTACCTGGATTTCTGGTTCGCAGACAATTTAAACAGAGTCAAAATTCCTCGGTTTTGGGATTTATAATAAATAAATGGTGTCCCCGAATATCGTAAAAAATCCGGGTGGCGACTCTGAAAATAAATAAATCCCAAAAATCGAATAATATCACTTAAAGTAGAAAAACTCCCTTATTATCCATCCTTGGCGGGAAAAAGGAGGTGTGACAGCTCTGGCGACTCGATGGGGAAAAGAACCTAGAACTTCTGGTTCAAGGTTCAGAATTTGAGCCTGTAATGTAATTTATACTTGGATTTATTAATTTGATGTTATTATACTTTTTGGGCCTAATGTGATAATTGCCACTTATTTACCGCTTTGATATTATTTGAACTGTATTAAACTATCTTCTTACGCCTCCTTTCTGAGTCTTCTGAATTTATGGTGCACACGTGCGCGTGGCCCACTTTTCGGTTAGGAGTCATACCAATTAGAATGAGGTTGTGGACCAGATTTACCTGAACTACGTAATGGTCTGATTCATGCGGCGTCATGATACGTAGGTAATCCCCATCGGATGCGATCATAACCATAATTAATCTGGAAAAAAAAGAGAGAAAGAAAAGAGAACGCTAAATTCAAGATGAAAATAAACCAATAAGTCGGGATGAAGCATGAAGCATGTCAAACTCATTCTAGAAATTAAAATGGTATTAGGTGCATGGCATATAATGTGTGATTAATATCTGCAAAATGCCTAACTCTAACACGTTTGTTTGTCATTTAAATATATATTTAAACAGAGGTGGTTGGTTTGTGGTTTAAACTGGCGACTCACCCTTATAACACGAGATCAAAAGGAAAAAGTAGCATGTCGAATAATAGTGAGAATGCGTCAGATACTAGTGATATCCATGGACAATTGGTCGAACAAAGTTCGGGACCGGTTGAAGAAGTAAGAGTGTTGAAGCAACAATTGGAAGAGATGTACCAAGCTTGGACGAATAGACAGGCACCGCCTCCACTACCCATAGGGANACCAGCTCTTGCTCAAAAGTCCAACAATGATCCGCAATAGAATGTTCATGATGCTCAACATTACTCTCCAGAACTGACTTTCAAGGTTCAAGATTCATACAAGCATCCTCATCAGGACATGTTCCCAGTTGAGATTGAAAAGCCTGACAAGAATACGAAACAAGAGGAAATGATTAGAAAAATGAAGAGCTTGGAACAAACCATGAGAAACATACAGGGTTTGGGAGGCCATAAGAGTGTGTCATTTAACAATGTATGCATGTTGTCCATTTGTCACCTGGTTTCAAGACCCCCAAGTTTGACAAGTATGACGGGCATGGTGATTCCATCGCCTATTTCAAGAGGTATTGTAACCAATTAAGGGGAGCAGGAGGCAAAGAAGAATTACTCGTGGCTTATTTTGGGGAAAGTTTGACTGGAATTGCTTTAGAATGGTTCATAGATCAAGATATTTATGAACGACATGGCTCAAGATTTAATCCAACAGTTTCAATACAATATTAATATAGTGCCAGACAGTTCCTCTCTCGTCAACATAAAGTAGAAACCAACATAAAGCTTCAGAGAATATGCAATCAAGTGGAGAGAGAAGGCTGCTAGGGTCAAACCCCCGATGAAAGAGGAAGAAGTGATTGACTATTTTCTCTAAGCTCAGGATCATGGTTACCTCCAATACATGGTGGCCGCCATTGGTAAACCTTTTGCTGAGGCAATTAAGATTGGTGAAATAGTTGAGAATGGCATGAAATCGGGCAAAATTGTGAGTCAGGAAGCCCTTAAGGCGACCATGCAAGCAATGCAAAGGAGGCCGGACAGTTTTGGAAACCGGAAAAAGAAAGAGGAAGGATCCATGATGGCATCTGGGTTCAGAGGAGTTCAAAGAGAGGTAATTCCTTCTTATGTGCAGTTCCAACAAAGACAATCCAATTCTCCTCAACATTACTATCCACCTCAGAGTTCCCGATACTCAGTTCCTTCACAATGATACACAATGTTTAAAGCTCAGTCTTATGCTAGGCCTCCCATTCACCAGCAATGGCGGGCACCGATCGCACAAGACTCCCGTAAACTTCGCCCGAATTTTCAGGAATCATATAATCCTCGTCCCCGACAAGGATATGTGAGAGAGGAGGA
>MDKI01259287.1:0-14259 GCA_005239505.1 Nicotiana paniculata | reverse complement strand
CGAAATTAGCTAAACAAATTCATAAAAATAAAATCTAAAACAACTAGCATAATTAAACTACAAGTAAGGAAGAAAATATGTACAAATTGATGTTTTGCCTTCAATTCACTCTAATCTCGAATCTCTATGTATACCTGTGAATCTCCCTCTGTAGTTGTGTTTTAGGAGTCTATTTATAGGTTTAGGGTGAACCCTAACGTGTAGGAGACTTCTAGTTCAATTAGAAAACACTTAAACCCGTAAAAACTCAATTTCTGGCCGAACTGGGGACCTGGCGTTTGGACCCAAACGCCTGGCTAATGCCAGGGTGGGGCTGGCGTTTCAGCCCAAACGCCTGGCTAACGCCAGGCAGGGTCAATGTGTTTGTCTCTGTCGCCCGGCTATCGCCCAGGTGTCTCTTTTCGCGTATTTTTCGACGTATTTGCATCTTTTTAGCTCCGTTTCCATCTCCACTTCACCTACACATGAAATAACTCCATTAAGCACATAACAAGTGTAATTTTATCATTAATGCGCATAAAATGTAAGGTATATCACATGTTAAACTATGCAATTTAGTATCGCATCAGTTACCTTTTCCTGGCATGCTATTATGATACTTCCCACCGAGCGAGAGAGGGTAAGGAGATTTATTGAGGGTCTAGCTCAGCCGATCAGGTTGCAGATGGCCAAGGAGACAGGGAGTGAGATTTCTTTCCATGATGCAGCCAATATGGCCAGACGAGTTGAGATGGTTCTGTTGCAGGGGGTGGTCAGGGGTCTGACAAGAGGCCCCATCATTTTGGCAGGTTTAGTGGCGCCTCATCTGGAGGCAGGGATTTTTTTGGTAAGGGCCATCCTCCTAGGCCGTTTCATTCAGCACTTCAGGTTTCTCGCAGTGCTCCAGGTGGCCGTGGTTCTCATATACAGTATTCTGATCAGTTTCCCTACAGTGCACCATCAGCTCCTATCAGTGCACCGCCGATTTAGGGTTTTCAAAGTGGTTACCCAGGTCGTCAGGGTCAGTTTCAAGGTCAGCAGCCTCAGCAGCCGAGGGCTTGTTATACTTGTGGTGATCAAAGGCACATTGCTAGATTTTGCCCTCGAGCCTCGAGCAGTTCTCCGCACCAGGGTTCTCGTGCCATGGTTCCAGTACCAGGTGTTCCACCGCCCGCTTCGCCAGCTAGAGGTGGGGGTCGAGGTGTTAGAGGTGGAGGTCAAGCCGTTAGAGGTGGAGGCCAGACCGCTAGAGGTAGAGGTCAGCCAGTAGGAGGCCGTCCTAGGGATGTAGTTCAGACAGGTGGGGCCCAGCCCCGATGTTATGCTTTTCCAGCCAGACCTGAGGCTGAGGCCTCCGTTGCAATTATAACAGGTATGGTTTCATTTTGCAGCAGGGATGCTTCAGTTTTATTTGATCCAGGGTCCACATATTCCTATGTGTCATCTTATTTTGCTCCATATTTGGTTATTCCTCATGATTCTCTAAGTACTCATGTATGTGTGTCTACACCGGTGGGTGATTTTATGTAGTAGATCGTGTCTACCATTCGTGTGTTGTGGTTATTGGTGGTCTTGAGACCAGTGTAGATCTTTTGCTCCTGGATATGGTAGATTTTGATGTTATTTTGGGAATGGATTGACTGTCGCCTTATCATGCCATACTGGACTGTCATGCCAAGACCGTGACATTAGCATAACCGAGGTTTCCTCGACTGGAGAGAGGGGGACTCCTGGTCATTCTTCCAGCAGGGTTATCTCATATATGAAGGCTCGACGCATGGTTGAGAAGGGGTGTTTGGAATATTTGGCTTATGTTCGTGATTCTAGTGCCAAGGTTCCTCCTATGGAGTCTGTGCCCATAGTCCGTGAGTTTCCAGAGGTGTTCCCTGCAGACCTGCCGGGTATGCCACCCCACAGGGATATTGACTTTTGCATTGATCTGGCTCCGGGCACTCAGCCCATTTCTATTCCGCCATATCGTATGGCCTCGCCAGAGTTGAAGAAGTTGAAAGAACAGTTGCAGGATTTGCTTGATAAAGGCTTCATTAAGCCTAGTGTCTCGCCTTGGGGTGCACCGATGTTGTTTGTTAAGAATAAGGATGGGTCGATGAGGATGTGCATAGATTATCGACAATTAAACAAGGTGACCATCAAGAACAAGTATCCATTTCCGCGAATTGATGATTTGTTTGATCAGCTTCAGGGTGCCAAGGTATTTTCGAAGATCGATTTGAGATCTGGCTACCATCAGTTGAGGATTAGGGCATCTGATGTCCCTAAGACAACTTTTCGCACTTGGTATGGGCATTATGAGTTCTTAGTAATGTCATTCGGGTTGACAAATTCCGCAGCAGCTTTTATGGACTTGATGAACCGAGTGTTCAGGCCTTATTTGGATTCCTTCATGATTGTCTTCATTGATGATATTTTGATTTATTCCCGCAGCCGGGAGGAGCACGAGCAACACCTTCGAGTCGTTCTTCAGACTTTGAAGGACAGTCAGTTGTATGTTAAGTTTTCTAAGTGTGAGTTCTGGTTTAGCTCAGTTGCATTCAGCCATGTTGTTTCAGTAGAGAGTATCCAGGTGGATCCTAAGAAGATTTCATCATTCAAGGATTGGTCTAAACCCACGTCAGCTACATAGATCCGGAGTTTCTTGGGCTTAGCAGGTTACTATCATCGGTTTGTGGAAGGCTTTTCATCTATTGCAGCCCCGATGACCAGGTTGACTCAGAAGGGTGCCCAGTTTAGGTGATCAGATGAGTGAGAGGCGAGCTTTCAGAAGCTCAAGGCAGCCTTGACCACGACACCGGTGTTGGTTTTGCCCACAGGTTCGGGGCCATATACTGTGTATTGTGATGCATCTCGGGTTGGACTTGGTGTAGTATTGATGTAGGATGGCAAGTTTATTGTATATGCTTCACGTCAGTTGAATATCCACGAGAAGAATTATCCAGTTCATGATTTGGAGTTAGCATCCATTGTTCACGCACTGAAGATTTGGAGGCATTACTTATATGGCATGTCTTGTGAGGTGTTCACGGATCACAAGAGTTTGCAATATTTGTTCAAGCATAAGGAGTTACATTTGAGGCAAAGGAGATGGTTGGAGATGTTGAAAGACTATGATATCACCATCTTATATCACCCGGGGAAGGCCAATGTGGTGGTCGATGCTTTGAGTAGGAAGTCAGCCAACATGGGTAGTCTTGCTTATATTTTGGTCGGAGAGAGACCGCTTGCTTTGGATGTTCGGGCTTTAGCCAATTGGTTCATGAGGTTGGATGTTTCTGAGCCCGGCCGCGTTCTAGCTTATACAGTTGCTTGTTCTTCATTATTTGATTGTATTCGAGACTGGCAGTATGATGACCCTCATTTGTGTGTCCTTAGGGATACGGTTCGGCACGGTGATGCCAAGCAGGCTACAGTTGGTGATGATGGAGTTTTACGGATGCAGAGTCGTATTTGTGTACCCAATGTGGATGGACTTCGTGAGTTAATATTAGAAGAGGCCCATAGTTCTCGGTATTCTATCCATCCAGGTGCCGCAAAGATGTACCAGGATTTGCAGTAGCACTATTGGTGGAGGAGGATGAAGAAGGATATTATGGCATATGTAGCTTGGTGCTTGAATTGTCAGCAGGTAAAGTACGAGCATCAGAGACCTGGTGGATTGATGCAGCAGATTGAGATTCCTGAGTGGGAGCGTATCACCATGGATTTCGTTGTTGGACTCCCACGGACTTAGGGGAAGTTCGATGCAGTATGGGCCATTGTGGATAGGCTGACCAAGTCAGCGCATTTCATCCCTGTGGCAGTTTCCTATTCTTCGGAGAGATTGGCAGAGATCTACATTAGGGAGATTGTTCGCCTTCATGGTGTGCCCGTGTCTATTATTTCTGACCGAGGTACGCAGTTTACCTCGCATTTCTGCAGGGCAGTTCAGTGCGAGTTGGGAACGAGGTTTGAGTTGAGCACAACATGTCATCCTCAGACGGACGGACAGTCCGAGTGTACAATTAAGATTTTGGAGGATATGCTACGAGCCTGTGTCTTTGACTTTGGAGGCTCTTGGGATCAGTTATTGCCATTAACTGAGTTTGCCTACAACAACAGATATCAGTCGAGCATTCATATGGCTCCTTATGAGGCATTATATGGTAGGCGGTATCGGTCGTCGGTTGGGTGGTTTGAGCCGGGAGAAGCTCGGTTGTTGGGTACGGAGTTAGTGCAGGATGCCTTGGATAAGGTTAAGATAATTCAGGATAGACTTCGTACAGCTCAGTCCAGGCAGAAGAGTTATGCCGACCGCAGAGTTCGTGATTTGGCATTCATGGTTGGGGAGCGGGTATTGCTTCGGGTATCGCCCATGAAGGGCGTGATGAGATTTGGGAAGAAGGGCAAGCTCCCTAGATTCATTGGTCCATTTGAGATTCTTGACAGAGTGGGAGATGTGGCTTACAGACTTGCGTTGCCTCCGAATTTATCAGTTGTGCATCCAGTGTTTCATGTGTCTATGCTTCGGAAGTACCACGGAGATCCAACCCATGTGTTAGATTTCAGCAGTGTCCAGTTGGACAAGGATTTGACCTATGAGGAGGAGTCGGTAGCCATATTAGGCCAACAGGTTCGTCAGTTGAGATCGAAGAGTTATCCTTCAGTTCGTGTCCAGCGGAGAGGTCATCATGCCGAGGCAGCTACCTGGAAGTCCGAGTCTGATATGTGAAGCCGTTATCCCCATCTTTTCCCTGATCCAGGTAATTTTCTATATCCGTTCGAGGACGAACGGTTGTTTTAGAGGTGGAGAATGTGATGACCCAAAAGGTCATCCCTTGTTTTATAAGTCAAAACTGTGTTCCAAGGCCTTAAAAATCTCCTTTTATCTTACTTCGTTTTGCGTGCACAGTCCGGGCGTATATCCGGGAAGCTTCTATGTGAAAAACTGAGAAAAATACTAAATTTGGCCTTAATATTGAATTTAAGTTGACTTCGGTCAACATTTTGGGTAAACGGACCCGGACCCGTGATTTGGTGGTCCCGGAGAGTCCGTAGGAAAATATGGGACTTGGGCATATGCCCGAAATCGAATTCAGAGGTCCCATGCCCGTGAAATGAATTTTTGAAAGAAATTATTTTACTGAAAATATAAAAGTTTTTGGAAATTTGGTTATATTTGAAATTTATGGTATCGGGCCCGTACTTTGGTTTCGGATCCCGGTACAGGTTCAATATGATATTTGAGTTGGGTCTGTAAAATTTGGTAAGAAACAGAGGTCGTTTGACGTGATTCAGACCCTTATTTTTAAAATTTGAAATGTTGAAAGTTTTGAGATTTTTCTTTGATTTCTATAATAAATTCATTGTTTAAGATGTTATTTTGGGGATTTGATCGCACGAGTAATTCCGTAGGATGTTTTGAGGTTGTGTACATATTTGGTTTGGAGCCCCGAGGGCTCGGGTAAGTTTCGGATAGGCGTCAGAGTGTTTTTGGACTTAGAAAATATGGTGTAGTAACTGGTTTCTGGTGTCTGGTAAAATACCATGTGCGAACGCATGGTAACCCATGCGAACGCATTGACCAAACGGGAATGGCCTGGGATTTACTGTATGCAAATGCATTGAGTGGTATGCGAACGCATAGCCTGGCAAGGGTTGGACTGTGCGAACGCAGGTGAAACAGTGCGAACGCATAGCCTTAGGGGAGGAGCTGGGGGTTGGGTAGTCTTAACCCTGTGCGAACGCGGCTCAGGGCTCGCGAACGCATAGGCCAGTGAAGTCAAGCCTATGCGAACGCACTGCCCTGGTCGCGAACGCATAGGGTATATTTTGTCCAGTCTTTTTAAAACAGTAGCAAGTCAAGATTTTAGCCATTTCTTCACATTTTCAAAACCAAGGTAGCTTAGGGGAGATTTTGAAGATGGATTTCACCACAAAACCATAGGTATGTGTTCTTGGACTCGTTTTCTTCAATTTCCATTAACACCCATTAGATTTCTAGGCTTAAATCTTGTTCTTCAAGGGTAGAAATTAGGGATTTTTGGAGAAATAGGGATTTTACAAATTTGGGAATTTAGACCTTGATTTGGGGTCGGATTCCGAAACTAATTACATATTCGGGCTCGTGGCTGAATGGGTGATCGGGTTTTGGTCCGAACCTCGTGTTTTGACCAAGCGGGCCTGGGGTTGATTTTTGACTTTTTGGGAAGAATGATGTAAAACCTATAATTAAGCGTTGGGATGGAATTGTTTGGAATTTATTGATGTTATTGAGTTGAATATGTCTAGATACAAGTGAATTGGAGTCAAATTCAAAAGGGAAAGCGGTAATCGAGGCTTGAGTTTGGTCGTGGAATTTGAGGTAAGTGTTTGGCTTAACCTTAGCTTGAGGGAATAGGTGTTGTGTCCTATTTGCTATGTGTAAGTATCGTGTTCAACGTATAGGTGAGGTGACGAGTAACTATACGTTGGTTTCAAGCATGTCCGTGAGTCGAATATTGTGATTTATGTTATTTTTCGTTAAGTAATACTTGAGTTTCACTTTATTATTATCCATGTTGGTGGAAATTCCTTGATATTTAATAGTGTTGAGTATTAGTTTCAGTCGAAGATTTTTATGTGAAGTTATGCACTAAGTGAGATTGGATATAGTTGTTGACTCCCTTGCCGGGATGGTATTAATTCTACTGTTGACTCCCTTGCCGGGAGGTTATGGTTTATTTCTGTTTACTCCGTTATTTTGTTCCTTGTTGGGTTGCTATCATCGATGTGTTTGGGCGAGGAAGAGTGTAAAAGCACGAAGGGTGATGTTGTGCGTGAGATTTTGAGATGTTAATGCACGAAGGGTGATTCCGTGCCAATATTGTGATTTGTAAAAGGACGAAGGGAGATGTCGTGCCATGATATGAGAGATAATGCACGAAGGATAATGTCGTGCCATGATATTGTGAGGTAAAATCCCGAAGGGTGATGCCGTGCCGAATATATTGATTCTGATGGTGAGGACGAGAGTAAAAGAATGAAGGGTGATGACGTGCACTTGTTTTCGTATTAATGTTCTGTTGCTTAAATTGATATCTAAATTGTGCCTTATCTCTTTACTTTCATTATTTGATATTTCCTCCCCTCAGCATGTTCCCTTTTTCCCTTATGCTTACTGTCTATTTCTCGTTGTATTATTTTCTCCATATATTGTTAAACTGCACAAGTTGACTTTGGTTGTCGTGTTCTAGCCTCGTCACTACTTCGCCGAGGTTAGGCTCGACACTTACTCAGTATATGGGGTCGGTTGTACTGATGCTACACTCTACACTTTTGTGCAGATCCCGGTGTAGGACCCTATGGACCGTAGATCGAGGTTGCTGCCTTCAGTCTAGTAGAGACTCCGAGGTAGTCCTACAGGCGTCCGTAGGCCTTGGCGTCCCTTCCTACTTCTTTTGTATTTTGTTCTAGATATTTCAGAAACATATGTACTTATTTTATTCAGACTGTTATATGTATTATTCGTAGAATAGTCCGTGAGCTTGTGACTCCAAAATTCTGGGATTGGTTTGTGAAATTTCGTAAAGGCATACATTGAGTTTATATACCTTGCTCAATTTTGTACTTCTATCTATGTTAGTGTTGTCTTTTCGCGTGCTAATTGGTAATAATAAAGGAATAAGATAATATTTACGTTGACTTGCCTAGCGGGTTCAACGTTAGGCGCCATCACGGTCCCGACGGTGGAAAATTCGGGTCGTGGCAAAATATATTTTAAACAGTGGCTAAATAGTAAAGACATCTCTAATTAGTGGCTAACTGTGTACTTTCTCCAATTTTAGATGGGAATATACTGTGGGATGTGTGAATATAATGTGTTTGTTATTGTTTAGATGGAATGAGATGGGCTGAGTTTATCAAATGGACAGGTCTATGACCGGTCCAACTTTGGACGATTTGGACGGACTAAATGGGTTTGCGCTCAAATTGGCCCTGGTGGTTGAAAGAAATATTGAAGTAGAAATCTCTTGTAAAAAGTTATTCTAAACAAACACTATCACTACTTTATTCATTTTTCCTTTCATTCAAATTTGTAATACTCAAATGGGATACAAAACAAAGAAACCTAATTGTGTTCCTTACATAGACTCGTCATAGCCTACTCACTGACACAAAAATGAAGGAATCTCACTCACATAAGATGGCATTTTATATATTCTGTTACCATAGACAAAAGGTACATTCCAAAGCAACTTTCATAAAGTCAGTTTGTTCCTTTCGTACCCTCACCGTAAAAAAATTAAAATTAGCTACAAACTTGTCTTTAATGATTTATCGCTAAATCGCTCGTGGTTAATAAAATTTTTCGATAATTTATCGCTAATTTATCATTAAATAAGATTAGCGATAAAATTTTTATTTAGCTACCGAATTTATCTATTGCTAATTCTTATCTTTTTCGTATAATATGGGGGTTACCTCTAAGAATTACATCCACATATCATGGGTACACTTTTGAAGATATACATCTTATCGCACTTTCTATCACATTTACATGTCATGAGACAAAATCTTGTAGATATTTTAGTATATGTGATATCTGATCTTTATGACTGCACTCAAGGATTATAACCAAACAAAAAGTTGGGCTTCAAGTTATTTTAGGTCAAAATATCAATGACAAAACCTTACAATACAAAATTTATTATCACGAAGAATTTATTCAAATAGTCGCGCTCATCTGATCGATTAAATAAAAAAATAGTTGGCAGATATATAATATGCATAGTTCATATATAATATGTTTGTAATCTTATATAATTAATATAATATTTCTGTATACCGACTAAAAAAAGTGAATTCGACCAATTATATTTTCTTAAGAGTAATGACGCGAAGAACCGCTAGCAGGAATTTTCCTTGCATAGTGAAAGAGAATAGATGTCGAAATCATATTGATAATCAAGTAGGCTATCTCAATCCATTCCTAGAGTCGATTCATTCAAACAGGGGCGGAGCTAGCTTGTGCCAAGGTAGTTTAATTAAAAAGAATTTATCAAAAAAATTATATTATATAAATAGAAAAAATATAATATTTTATTATATATAAACTGTTGAATCTTCTTGACATAAGAGAAAATTCTATTTTAGTGACAAAGGCGGTTCAAAAATCACCTTAGGTCATTTATCTAAATTTTGGGTGTGTGTGTAATATTTTAATATTTTCTTGAATCTTATTGTAGAAATTTCCGGCTCCGCCACTAAATTCAGGAAAAGCTCCGGCAAGACCTAAAACCTCTGGTCGCCTAAGATTTTTTTTTAACTAAGTAATAATCATTACTTTTTTCACGTCTTTGATACATCATTTAGGGTGACACATAAAAACAGTCTACATATTTTCACTAGTTATTAAGGTTATATTTTTTTGGTTTTATTCGATATTTGATATTCGATTTAGGATTATTGGTTACATTTACATCGGAAAGTGTCACTTTGAGGAATTATATATTTTTCAATGACGGCTTTATATTCTGCGCCCAAATTCAAGACCTCAAATTAATGATAAAAATATATTTATCACTCCACCACAATCTTTGACGAGAGTTACTCGTTACTATTCCCTTGCCACAAGATGGGCAGAAAACACGTACCAATTCTCCTCACCTGCGCATGCTCGTCCTTTTCTTGATACAAAAGTTTGTGGCAACCATATCATCATCTCAATTAGTAGTAGCCACAATCGACCAAACTCTATCTCTTGTCATCTCTTTGCCTCTCTTTTTAACCTTTTACACACAAGTAGCTTTCCAATATTTTAAATCAGTTCCAGTTATTTGCTATTTCTTGAATACATTCAAACAAAAAGTGAGCAAGGCAAAAAATTTGGACTAACTTGATATGTGTCACTCTTTGGCTTTCTTTCTTTCAATCAGTGAACACTCTTTGATTTCATTTACATATATAATTGATTGATTTCTTTTCCTTCACATGGTTGTCCTTCTCACTTGCTTTTATGGTGAAATATGTATTTTTCTTAGTTTCCATTTGTCCATTTATTCTATTCAAGGAAAGCCGCTGACAAAGCGACAGTCCCAAACAAGTTGAGATAGATTATATATAAATTAATATGAGCAGAGGCGGACCCACAATTTAAGCGCAGCGAAATCACTTGGAAAAAAAAAAGAAGAAGAGCAACATTGCTATTGGTAGGTCTCAATCTTGGGTTAGCAAGCGAGAGAAAGACGCTTATGCTCCATGCTAAACCAGCGCAACCAATTAGCTTTCGTGTTTTGGGGATACAATAAAAATATATAAAGGTATATACACACAGTTTTTGCCGAGACTAAGGGGTTACAGTGACCCCTTTACCATCAAAGTAGATCCACCCTTCATTCCCTTGTTTCGTCGTGGCACACTCCCACACCCCCTTTTCTATCGTCTCAACTCTTGTTCCCCCATCTTTTAGCGTTGCAGGACCCTACTAATACTATTTATTCAAATTAGAGTACCTTTTCTTCCAGTTCCGAAGGATAGAGGGGGTATAAAACGAAAAAGGGTCGGATTATCCTGGATTTCCGAAGAGCCGTTCGATTTCTCGGTGACAGAATAGGAGAGACTTTTACCGCCACGAGAGTGCATGCTCTTAGTACATAGTTGCTATGAACCTACGACATGTAGTGTATATAAAATTGGGACTAACACAATTATATGATTAGAAAATGTACCAAACCATTGTAGGTGGTCATTGAGTTTCAAATCTAAATGAAAGTCGGGCACTAGCTATATGCGAAGTATACAACAAAGAGTAAAGAGAGCATAAAACATAGGGAAAGTGGGAAAAGACACCAAAAAGTATGAATCTATAGAAATTAAAATAAGTAATTTTAAACATCGAATAAGTAAACTACAGAATAAAAACAAAAAGAGCTATTACTGCCGAAACATCCTACTTATACACAGAACAAAAGGACAACCTGATGCACCAAACATTTCGTATTCACGCAGAATCTGAAAAAGGACCTCACCTCAAAGAGTGCAATATACCCGGCAGAATATAACTAAGAAAATCATGTCAACAAGAATTTCTAATAGCAAATAAAATGTTATGACAGATAATTATATGCATTGTAAAATGGTAAATAGTTCTAATATTTTGTATAAAAACAACTAATACGACATATTTTGATAAGGATAAGCAAATCAAAGAAATTGTAAGCGAATGGAACCTTGAGCATAACGCAATTTCAAAAGTTAATTTGTTACGTGAAAATTGTCGTATAAGGAGACATGTTACTCATAAATATATATGGGACATTTTGCACTCTTTTTCCCCTCATTTTGCACATTTAAAACTGGACATCGGATTTCGGCGGTCTTAAAGCGAAACCATATAGAGTGGTCCTTTAATTTATTTTATAAAAATATTTTATACGAACAATAAAATTTACTTTTTAAATAATAAATTAATCATTTAAGATAAATTTAAAAAAATGTAAATTTAAAAAAAATATAAAAAATAGGAGGAAGAGCACAAAAAATAAATTGGTGGCTATCGGATGTTGAGGTCCATAACTCAAAGTGAAAATTTTGATTTATCACAAACAAGAAAAAAAAAAACGTATATAACGTAATAGCTTAAGTTCTGAGAATTGATGGTGTCAACAATATAATATTTACTCCTTCTTATCAATTTAAACGATGATTGCAATTCATTCTATTAAGTAGCACTTATTGGTGATATCTAAAATAAATTGTAAATACCTAATATATTATATCGAATTACACTAAAAGAAAATCGGTGCATGAATACTTTTATGCTCATGCAGTTTCAGAGAATATTGTAAAAGAAATTCATTATGTTGTTGATATATATATATAACGTAATTCCTATACAAAAGGATAAAATTAAAATTGAAGAGTAAAGCAAATATACTAATTAATGAGAGAAGAAAATTATCACAATTTATAAATTTATTGTATAAAATAACCTCAATTAAGTAATATAAAAATATATTGTACTACTTTTCTTTATAGTAATTATTTATATAAATTATATAGTATATAGTAATAATAATTTAAAGTAAATTTCAGGCCTTCAAATTTTGGGGCGTAAATCAACGTCCTCACTGCACAAAGCCTTAGAGCCGCCCTTGGACATCAGGAGTATAAATAACATAATAGTAGAGCTCAACATCGGGCAAACCAAGATTCGAGATTGGGTCCGAATTATCATATAAGAATAATCTTTGGACCTAACTTAATCCTAGAAGTTAGTTCGTAGGAAAAAAAATTAGACTGCTTAGCCATTTTAAGCTACTCTTTAAATCTTTTCCTTTTTTTTTTTTTACGATATAGCCTCCTATCCGCATCAGGGGTAGAGGGAGGGTGCTATCTATGGATTCGGACGAATTCAGTAATTTTTATTTAGACCCTGTTTTTGTACTAGAAAATCTATAAAATATATATAAAAACTTAAGTGTGAATCCAATAACTAACGAGCTATGAGTTCGGTTGTAATTCAGGACCCATAAACTTTAAATCCCGATTCCACTTATGATTCACATGTGGATAAAGTTTAATAATTTTAATGTAACAATGTATAAAGTTTGAATATTATATGTGATAAGAATAGTTTTGTGACTTTAGTGTTATATTAAATAAAATTTAATAACGTTATGATTATAGATTGTAAAGTTCAGCTAATGTGAAGAAGAATTTTATGACTTTTATTATTATAATGATAAAGTTCAATGCTCGTTAGAAAGTTAACGGTTATCTACCAACATAAAACAAAGTGTTTATTTTTTTTTTATTTTTTTTTTTTTGAATTAAAATTATTTCCAGCAACATAGTTACTGAATTTGATCATTATTAGAATTTCATTTCAATTCAAAACATTCGTTTGGTTATGTCGAAGGTCCCCCTAAATAGTCAAATTAAGTGGGCGTTTGGAAATAAGAATTGCAAAATTTTGAAAAAAGTGAAAATGGTATTTGAAAATTAGAGGTTCTAAAATCTAATTTTAAGTGAAAATTAGAAAATTTATGATCAAACACTAATTTCGAAAAAAAGTAAAAAAAATTCGAAAAAAGTAAAAAATTTCTTATGTCCAAACGGCCTCTAAAGGACTTCCGCTGAAAATTTAATGATAAATATAGATAGATATTAAATAGCAGCAAAAATCTGATATGTAGATTTTTTTTTTAATTAATGTAACCATATCATATCAATGACTTTAATTGGGTCACACTCACGTTTATAGACTTCACTTTTATATAGTTATGTCACATGTCTGGTCAAATATATATCTGAAAATAATTTTTACTAATCCAGAAATTATCTAAATAAACTAAAAACTTTTCTAGTTTGAAAATACCAAAATGTTTAATACCTGATTATTTATCACTAATTAGTCACTTGAAATTTTATTAACCTTTTAATTTCAACAAATGTTATTAACTAACTAATGACTAAGTTCCACAACAGATAAATAAAGCGATTTAAAATTAATTAGTGATTTAGTTAATAAAGCATTAGATTACACGGTGCAATATACAGAATTTTTCACTGCGATCAACCCAATCTAAGTAAGTTTACGAATAAAATAACCAAACTAAGATTTTATACATCAGATTACACCATGTAATATACACAATTTTGTGCTACAATATAATAAACAATGATTAAATAATTTATTTGAAATGTTGGTAGTTAAATAATGACTGATTTTACAACAGCTTACACGTTATAAAACTAATCAGATTCAGTTCAGTAATGAGTGACACGATTTAAAGTTAATTGACAATTCAGTTCCAAGATGGTTGACGTATCTAAAAATAATTAATGATTGAATTATGTTTTACAACAACTGATATACTCTAAGTAAGTTTAACAAAAATAACTAAACCATTAGATTTTATGCATTAGATTACACAATGTAATATACATAATTTTATGCTAAAGTATGATAAACTATTGACTGAGTTCCCATTTTTGCTTACACGATTTAAAATTAACTAGATTTAATTTTGTAACGAGTGATACAATTTAAAATTAATTCGCGATTTAGTTCCATAACGGTGATGCGATCTAAAAATAATTAGTAATTGAGTTATGTTTCACATCGACTGATCCAATTTAAGTAAGTTCACAAATACAATAATCGAACAACTAAATATTATGTATTAGATTACACAACGTAATTACACAATTTTATGCTAGTTTTGCAACGATTTACATAATATAAAACTAATCAAATTCAGTTTCATAACGAGTGACAAGAATTAAAATTAATTAACAATT